>QYAL01000060.1:0-231808 GCA_003988805.1 Ploettnerulaceae sp. D365
CCCGAGGCTGGCATACAAAATATTAAAGGTTTCCAGTAAAGCAGCACTGCCAAGCATGACCCCTGCATTTTGGAACTGTTAGGCCTCCTACGAAGTATGACCATGTCTGGCTGAGCCGCAGAATTCCCGAGTGCGCCAGAACCTTGGATGGGAGGTTGAGAGTATGTATATGGTATTAATTGGTAAACTCAAGTTCGCTTCCTGGATTAATTCCTCTGGTTCTCACTTCGGAAAGGTGTAAATAATTTGCAGCTTAAAGGTGGATGCTGAGGGTGTCTGCTTGAATAGGAGTCTTATCCTGCATTAGACCACAGGCACATGATCCAACTGTACCGGAAGCGCGGAGGGAAAATAATCTTGGACGTCTATTCCGTCTATCCTTCAAGTGGTGGAACCATCTCCTGCAGACAAGTCGAAACAAATTGAAGTGTAACAGTTCCATCGGCTGCAATGGATTCATGCCGATACTGTACCTCGATCAATGTCTAAAAGAAATGAAAATATGTACGGTGGAATCCCGTGTCTTTTACACATTTACACCCCCATTGATGATTGATTTGCATTTGTATGTATTGGGGAATTCTGTGGTACTTACTGATCCTCGAAGATTATCTACTTGCCAAAAAGAGCCTTTCTCGTGTCGTATGTGTACTTCAGATCCAAATGCCCTAGCCAATAGATCAGTTGTGCTCTAGCTGAATTTGGAGGGATTCAGGTTGTTTTAGGTGTATGCATCCTGACAAAGACGCAACAACCTCTGGGCAGAGTAAGACTTACAATAATTAGGAGTGTCTGGTTGGCTCACTTTCCATGCTTTGTCAAGCGCTTGCAGAACTTCTTCTGGCAACGGGCCCTTCTGACAATCGTTCAAATTTTCGTCTAATTGATTGAGGCCACTCACGCCAATAATCACGCCGTCGTTGCCGTTCTTAATGTTTAGAGCCGAATGATTAATAACCCCTAAATTAAGGAGGAGTTAAACTTTTACCCATGGAAATGTATTCCGAAGTGTAGACATGACATTGTGGAGTAGAACACCTACATCTCAACGCAGTCTCCACCATCGTCAAACCATGCTTCGTGACCACTGGTTCAATAATCTGGAGAGCCTCAAAAGTCGAATCCTTGAAGTAGCGCTTGCGATACATCTCTCCCATTCTGCCCACAGCATCGCTGTAGCGCCCTTCTTTCGGAATATCCTTGCTTTTATACTTGCCACTAAACAGCCCACCAGCAATTGGATTATATACCACAATATCCAGGCCGTACCTCTTACACGCCGGGATAAGTTCATGTTCAAGACTTCGAGTAATGGCATTGTACATTCCTTGATAGATGGTTGGTCTGACCCAGTTGTTATACTTACAAGTCAGGACCACCTCGGCGACTTCGAAGGCAGTAAAGTTCGAGAGACCTAGTTGAACAAACTTTCCTCTAACACCGGCATTAGCGCGGGCACATGGAATGAAGCGAAAGCCAAACTGACTCCTTGTGGAGCTTGTCCACAGCCTCCAGAGTTTCGGCGAAGGGAACCGAGCGATCCTAGAGATAGATTTAGATAGAGCTCAAGGATGCCAGGAGGTAAAACGTACAGCAGCATGCAGATAAAAGATATCCACACAACCGGTCCCCAGCTCTTTCAGACTAGTGTTGAAGTTCTCTGTGAGAACATCGGGTGCATGCTTTCCGGGCTTGTCGGGATAGACCTTCGTGGCTAGAGTTAAGCCTCTCTCCTTCCCTAGAGGATGGGGGAGTTAGCAAGCTAAGAGGTAATTCGGCTCAGAATACTCGGAAAGATGATTTGATCTAGGAAAGGAAATAATAAGCTGCCGTCACACCTACATCCTGCCTCACGCGTGAAAGCCTCTTGTTTCCCGCCGACGTATGATCGTGCGGTATCGATTTCCGTGAATCCCGCAGCTTGGAAGTGGTCCAGGAAGATTTTGTACTCGTCAAGGGAGGTAATTCGTGCTCCAGTGTCAGGATCTGGTCCGAATGTCTGCCAAACAGATTAGTATGCGGTTACGGACTTTTGAGTACCTAAGCTATATAGGAGCGCTGAGAAAACTTCCTAGAATGAGCACGGAGCATTTCTAGGATCGAAAGGCTTACCATCAAGCCCAAGATGACTCGCGGATTCGGATTGGTAGCTATCAAAGGCATTTTTACGTTCTGAGCAAGCACTGTGGTCTGTCTTTTAAAGATATATTATTGGTCTTAATGGTGGACAGATGATAGACGACCGATTTTTGAAGCTCTTCGGTTTCTACCGATCAGGTACAGCACTGATGTATACTGATGTACTTCGCAATGTATTGTTAAGTCAATAGTGGGGGTTGATTAGCTGAGTGGGATGGGAGCTTTACTTGGTGACGCCATCGCTTAAAGCCGCAATCGCCGACCACCAATCACCAAACCCCTATTAATATTGAATGCCCGTGTTGATTGTTGACTGATTGTTGACTTCGGTGTTTTTAGGTTCTGTGTCGGTAGTTCTGTATCGGTAGTATCGGCATATGATAAAAGGTGCGCTCCACCCCATCCGCACCCGCTCCCTCAACGCAAGAAACCCGGACGGGAACCCTGGAGCTGGACCGAAAGGGTCGGTCAATTAACTACTTCGTATTTCGTACAGAAATTTTGACTTCTTCAGATGATGCCTTGAGACTTCCACCCGCTCCTCACCGACTCTTCGCTTTAGATTCGTATTCGTCGCATCTACTACTCTTAAGCTCATATGATGCGGGCTGCTGATATGCCTGAAAAGGAAATACACATATAGTTAAGATACCTGGCGGATACCAAACACTTCGGTGGGCTTGCACCGTGTGTATGAACGGCTAGCGCCGTGCAAGAGGTCAATAATGTCTGCTCTGGTTCTAGTCAGACGTGGAGATCATATATTTTATGCATGTCTATATATATCTCATCGCCAAGATGCATTCATTTAGCTGTCGTCGTCAGCCTTTCCTACTTTTGTTTCACGTGCACAACAACATTGATGAACAAAGTCCACTGGAGGGTGGTTAGAACAGCGAGGCGAAAATAGGGTAAGTAGAAGATTTAGATTGTCTATTGTTAGCCACTGCACTAGTCAAGAAATATCGTTTTGTAGGCAAGTCTGCTTCAACTTTCCCAAAACCCAATCAATATAATACGGTTTGGCAGTTCAGAGCAGGCGAAAAAGGGTCGATAGTAAACAAGGGAGGCATAGACCCCACTGCTGTAGTGTCCGGAAGCCAAAAATTCTCCGAATCAACATTGAGCCTTGAGGATCTATGCTTGGGCGGGATCAGAGCTAGGGTTCGCAACATCCCGTAAAAGTACGGCTTCAAGATTGCAGCGAACCGAGTATTCAAGAGGTCTTTCGGCTCGTTTGAACAAGATATGACCAAGAATTTGCTTGTACGAGGTATTCTAATGGCGTAGGTGTAGTCCTACTGCCTACAAATCATGACGTGAGGATCAAACGCCATTCAAAGCAAAATTCTTGACGTGAAATAAGAAAGAAACATGTATAGAGAGAGGTTGGATTTCCTTGAATAGGAGAATATTAATGGTAGACTGACTGATGGATCCATAATGAATTGAGAGTTTGGTCTTTGCAAATCCATGCTTGCTTGGCTTGCATGCAATGCGTATGTGCAGCTAGTGTAATAAGCAAAGTTTTCACATTAAGTATGATAGACAGGTCCTTGGGGGGACCATAGGTACTCCCTGACACTGCAACAAGCAATTCGAGGTTATTTTTTCTGCTCCCGAGCTCCCTACGGCAGTTGGCAGAGGTGCCGAGAAGGAAATGGGTTGTGCTCCACTGCTCCCTTTCATTTCCACAAAGCTCATGTCCTTCACTATTCTGGCTTCAGGAGCAAAGAGTAAGAAGTAATTTTAGTAATGAAGCAGCTTCTAGCAACGAACTGTCTTCGTTGACCTCTGGCTTTAATCTCTAACCACCAGGAGAAAAGCCACTCTCTTGTGCCAGCATCAATGCTGACCTCTTTGAACAATGAGCAGTCCGTACTCCCATATACTACCAAATCCGATTCGCCATGCTTGGAGCCCTCTGGCTGGAAGCCCCGCCCTCTTACCTTACCGTCTTGATCGTCTAGGGCAGGGGCCTTGCACAACTTCAGCAAGAATTAAAGTCAGTTTGTAGCCAAAGCCTCGTTCTAAGCATGCTGAACCGAGCCTTGGATGGAAGATAGAATTCAAGATAGGTCCCCCCCCGGCCCTTGAACAATTCGATCAGACTATTGAAAGATGTGACCCTTTCCAGATGCACCTTCAAGATGCCGGGCAAGCATGCATACTTCTTGACTCGGCGCACGCAGAGATTGTGGGAAGTGCCGGGCTGCGGGCAAGTATTGTATGGCACCTTCAGACATGCTGCCACTTGAGGACTAAATGTATAAAGAGGAGAGATGCTGCCCTGTTTTCAGCAGTCCACAACACCACATCTCAACTCAGTAATAACTCCATAATAATATTCAAGATATCTTCAGCATGAAGACCACACTCGCTTTGCTTGCAGCATCCGCCGCTTTGGCATCAGCGTTCCCCTTGATTTCTGATCTAAATCATCCAGAGGGACCAGGCCTTCGTACCAGAAAATCATGCGAGAATACAGCAACTTCAAGAAATTGTTGGGGAGACTACTCTATCGACACTGACTGGTACGAGACAACGCCCGCCACTGGAGTGACTCGCGAGGTAATTCAATTCCTGGCATTCTTATAGCACACAACGGAGCTAACCAGGCGCGCAGTATTGGCTCAATGTTGAGGACACCATAATGGCCCCTGATGGCTTCGAGCGCCAAGTCTTGAGCTTCAATGGAACAGTTCCAGGTCCTGCAATCATTGCAGACTGGGGAGACAACTTGATCATCCACGTAACTAATAGCATGAAGAATAACGGAACTTCAATTCACTGGCATGGAATTCGACAATTAGGAAGCCTTGAGTATGATGGGGTTCCAGGAGTCACACGTAAGTCTGATGTTTGGCTAGCTCTCAACTCTTGAGCAACATATTATGACGAGAAGTCTCGAGGTCGTTCTTAGAACCCTTGATTTTTGTCAAAGCAAGTACTGAATATGTTCCAGAATGTCCGATTGCCCCGGGCGATACATTGACCTACAAGTTCCGAGCAACTCAATACGGATCAACATGGTACCACTCTCACTATTCTACTCAATATGCCGATGGACTTGCCGGGCCATTGATCATCAATGGCCCTGCTACTGCGGATTATGATGAGGACCTCGGAATGCTTTTCCTATCTGACTGGGGCCATACACCTGCATCTGAGCTTTGGGATACTGCCAAACTTGGTGCACCTCCTGCACTGGAAACTGGCTTGATAAACGGCACGAACACTTGGAATGGCGGCGGCAAGAAATTCGAGACGATCTTCACATCAGGAAAGAAGTACAGGATCAGAATCGTCAACTCTGCAGTTGATGGGCACTTCCAATTTTCCATTGACGGCCACTCGTTCACCGTCATCGGCATGGATCTCGTACCGATTGTACCATATGCTGCTGACAGCATTGTTATTTCCATGGGCCAGCGCTACGACCTCATTGTCGAAGCCAACGCCGCAACAGATAACTACTGGCTGCGCGCTGGTTGGATAGCTGCCTGCTCGAAAAATAGCAACCCTAATGAGATGACTGGTATAGTTCGCTACGATTCCACTAGCACTGCTGTTCCCACTACAACCAGCAAGGTGAAAATTGGAACCAATTGTGGAGATGTAAGTGCGCTCTAGTGTCTCAATTCCATTGGGACAGGCGACAGTATTGACATGAGGGATTAACTAACATCATTGACTTTAGGAGCCTCTGGCTAGCCTTGTGCCATATCTCCCCATGAATGTTGGCAACTTCAGTGGCTCAGCCGTTACACACGAGGACCTCTCGTTTGCATTCGGATCATATTTCACCTGGACAATAAATTCCTCTTCTCTCCTCCTTGATTGGAATAACCCAACGACGCTTCGCATTTTCAATAACGAAAGTATCTTCCCAACTGAGTATAACATTAACGCAGTCGAAATCACTGCTGAGAACCCTGTCTGGGAAGTTTATGTCATCCAAGATACAGCTGGTCTCGGATTGACCCACCCTATGCACCTGCACGGCCATGATTTCTGGGTTATCGGACAGCACGCTGGGCTGTTCAATTTCAAGACTAGCGAGCTGAATCTCGTGAACCCACCAAGGCGAGATGTTGCCTCGGTGCCAGGAAATGGATACCTTGCCATCGCCTTCAAAAAGGACAATCCCGGTTCTTGGTTGCTGCATTGCCATATCGCTTGGCACGCTTCCGAAGGTCTTGCCTTACAGTTTGTGGAAAGACAAAGCGAGATCGCCGTATCAATGTCTGATACTACGATCTTCAAAAACACCTGTGCGGCGTACAAGAGCTACAGCGAAACATCGCTGTATGCACAAGATGACTCGGGAATTTGACAGATCCATTGGGATTAGTCTATGAGTCGACAACGACTACTGATGGATTTCTTCTGTCTTGTATTGCACTACGAGTCTGAAAATTGATAATGATACTGGGGAAATTCAAACTTTTTAATCGATAATGCTGGGTAAAGATTGAGCAAAGAAGTATGCGATTTCTCACTCGAGAAAACGTACGTGGCCTGCCTGTATTCATCCAATGAAAGAATCTAGCCAAAACACATAATTTGAACCGCAATTGCACACATGAAGCAATCAAAGCCATATCCTATGGTGGCAACGTTGTGCAACTCTCTAAGCAGCTGTAAACAGTAATGCTTAAACTTGTTTATGTCAGCCATGTAATCTTCCAACAATATGGGGAGGTGCCCAGGACGTGGAGAGTATATAGGAAAGGCGACCTTCGAGATTTGGCGTCAAGCAAATGGACAAAAAGACACACGAAGGAGCAAGTACGAGCGGACGATATTCTTGAGAAGAGCGTCACTTTTCTCAAAAATCTATGCTGAGTTATTTTGAGCGCTTTTTAAACCTGAAAATTTTTCTGGTTGATGATATTAATATGTATAGCGGGCCGGCGGCCCCTCACCAGATATGAGCCGGATGGCGCGTAATCATTCGACAATTTACTGACGTGGCAGGTGTCATCTGCGAAATGGCCCGCAATCTGGCGGATCAAGACCATGTTTATTCGGAATTCATGCATCAAATAGGTAGGAGAGGCTGCCGAATCTTGCAACAGGTCTGGTGCAAGATATCTTTGATGGTTTTGTGCCAAAATCGAGAGATCAACGAAATCAACTTTTCTTGCATTGCTTTGATGACCTTGATGATAGTATAGAACGTAATCTTTCTTGGTAGAAGTTGAAGCTGAATACTGGGTCCGGCCCAGCTTCATATCCTTATTTCGATTGCTACCTTAGTCCAAAGTCGAGGCGAGGTGGAAAAAAAGCCAGAACCTTTGGGCAGGGGTTGAGAATCCTTTAACAGTGGTGGCTTCATCAAAATGTTAGAAGGAATCGTGGGCTGTATTGCGGCTGAATCTTCTTTCAGGAAGCAATACTAGAGAGCATGCTCATCAGCCACAATGAAACAGTCCCATTCGTCCATCGGCCATGATCGTAGAAGTGTCTAGAATAAATATCAGCTCGTTTCCTATCACGTGTCTACACTCCCTACCAAAAATGAGTTCTAGAATCTCACGAGAAGGAAACTCGTCAGGCCACAGAACACGGAGTCTTGACAGAACGTAGAGCATATTGTCAATGCAATGAGCACTAGGGCCGTAAGACCTGTTGTTATCCCTTGAAACGCATTCTCGTTGCCTCCGACCTTAAGATGACAAACTCACGTATTCACGAAGATGGAGTAGCTGCATAGGCGGGTAGTTGGGTTGAAGATCTGCAAACGCTGTCCCCAACGGCATATGCATGAAGATATAGCTTGGTGCTGAGAATCCGTCTCATCGATCAGGCAGGAAATTCTGAAATTCCGTCCTTCATTGCCTTTTCCTCGCCTGTACGAAGAACCTCAAGAGTTCATTGCCTAGGGGATCCTGGTGAAGAAGTAGGCAGACTTCTGAGATAGTATGCAGAGGTGCAAAATATTCAAATATCTGACAGCGCTTTATAAGCAGACCTCACTGCGCCAGAACGCCATGGAGATGATAAGAGACACAAGAAATATACACTCAATCCTCCATTTCATGAGCTCTCCCGTTTAGCACTCCATCACTCTTCCGCCTCCTCCGCCTGCCCCAAACTGACGCGGCCCATTCCGTCAGCGTGAAGCCCCAATGTCCTGCTACCAATACACCACTGATAACATTGACAATCTTGACTACGAATCTCAAGAAACTGTCTCTGCTCTCCTCTACTGTGAGCAACATGGGTTCAATATCATATTTGAAGAAAATCCCAGGCACTGATCGTTCGCCCACAATATGGGACTGCTCGGTGACAGCATATTGGTTGGTGAACACCGTTCGCGAGCTATACGGGGTGCTAGAGTCTACGGAGTAGACCGTTGGCACTACCGAGAGGAAGTACTGGAACTTGTGAAAATGGTTTGGGGTCGTAGAGATAGTGCGGTCGAGGGGATTGAGAAGGGAGGGGTAGAATTGCCCAAAAGAGAGCTCGGAAATGATGTGAGAGAAGTTGAAAGCTGTGAAATGTTAATGAAGTCCCACTCAACCCGAGGACAAAACTCCGTACCAGTATGATCCAAATGAGCAGCTGCAAACTCCTGGTAGCCATGACCACGAGCAGTGATGTGGAAGTCCCCCTGGACCTTATTGACCCCCAAATTGCCATAAAGTCGACAGCTATCACCGCCACCAGCACCCCACTTCATCCTCGGTGTCTTTGCGAATTTCGCCTTTCTGATTCCGCCAGCCACAGCAATAATATCATGAACATGCTCCTCTCCAAAGCCCTCATCATGATCATGGTACTCCTCCCCAGTGATAACCTTCCCGTGCGCGTCTGTCCCCAATTTGTGTACCCCCCTTGTGTCGACCCACTGTGCCCAGAGCGTAGGATCACGCTTCAGCATCTCCCCTGCCAAAATTCTGTCTCCAGCCGCATCTTGAACATTGATGTGGATATCATCACACCTCATGGGAATCACAATGTCCAGGTTGATTTGTAGGTCATGTCCTACGCCCTTTTCTACAGCAAATGTATGGGTCTCATGGCCTCGCCACCACCGTGAGAATTCGGAGAAGATGAGAAGGGCAGATACAGCCAGCATCGCAACGGTCCATTTTCCCCCGCCTGGCGTGCGAGTTACATACTGCGGTTTGGATTTTGCTGTTAAGAAATAGATTTAGTATGTAATTGTCACAAATCGAATATATGAATGGAACGCAAGGGGAACTCACGAAAAGCATCGAAAGCCTGGACAATATTGCCTTTCTTCTCCCCAAAAGCATCCTCGTCCAGGCCATGAGCCGAAAACCCGTTCATTATTCAATGATTTCCTCTTCCTCAATTGGAACTCTGCAATTGCACCAGCATAGAAATTTGAATCCTCAATAATTGCAAAAAGGTGACTGTTGCGCCTGGATAGGCTTGTCGTCGTGTGCTTTTGCTAGTTGATTTTGAGACCAGATGTTCTAAAGGACACCTCAGCTATTCGCGAATCGAAGTCTGAGCGCTGATTGGTCAATCCGGCAAGGCTGAGAAGCCTGCTTGTGGGGGGACAACCAGGTCATTTCAAAAGCCCAACTCTGTCTGTCTGCGTTGCTCCAACGAGTATATCAGATTCTTCCTTCTTATTTATAATTTTTGGGAGTCATTCCACCAGAAACGCGGATTAACTTCTTCTGGTCTGTCTAGGCCAGTCACTATACTACCCGCGATCCGGCGCATTGCGCTGCGGATCAGAAACGGGGTCTCAGCATGTATAGCAACCTGTTCCCAATTCTCTTGGGCGATCATTACGCTACTCACAGTTTGAATTGGTTGAGTTGAATGACACACAAGTCGCTACTTTGTCACATAGGTGTTATTAGCCTTGTTGTCGCCGACCCGTAGAAATATGGGATATTGATGGGAGCTCGCTTGCGATGGCGTCAACATAACAACAAAAGCGGATGTTGTCTATGCTTGATTATTTGTCTTGCCAATAATTGCTACAAGGGATGGAGATGAGTCTTATCTCAACAACTTCACTGTTATTAGTGGAGAGAGCAGGCTACAGAGTATGAGAGACGTAATCGTGGGCGTTGCTGTCGAGAGCGGCTCGAAGTACGGTCAGATCTCATCATCGCAGAGGCCAATTTAACCATGACACAGTAACAAGCCGGTTACTTATTCAGCAATCTCACTCCCGATACGGGAATAGTAGGTCTTGGAGCTTCATGCCCTTCTCCCTGGGGATGAGGATGCTTCAAAATGGATATACTCTTCTACTCCCCTAATAATCGAGTCAAAGAAAATCGGCTACATTTTGACCCGGATTCATTCTCTAATTGAATTTTCCAACTGGTCTGTTGAGCCTTTTATAGAACCTTGTCCATGGGTCAGCTTCTAACTTTTCCCTTCCAAATTGCCCTCCAAATCTTGAAACGATAATTTGATATAGGCCGAATGGCCCGAATCTCACTTGTCGAGGGCCAACCCCCTTGCAAAATATCCCATCAGTCCTGCAGCTTCCCGAACGATACCTAGCATACTTCTAAGAATGTTTGATGCCAAAGGGTCGGAGTGCTAAGGTCGGTGACGAAGTTCCACACCTCGTTTGCCAAGCCGGTACGGGTCGAAACATTGAGTGAAGATTAAGGACTTTCGGTCGCGCAGCTCGTGATAGTAAAGCCTGCAAAGTCCTCCTCCGGCTCTCAGACTCATGAAATAGTACCCTAAAGCTAACAATTTGCAGGAATTAGCGGAGAGATACACCAGCTAATGAACCTTTGCTTGATATCCTCGATTCCTCCGCAACTTCTGGCTCCAGATTCTCGTCATAGCAGGTCTTGGCCCTCGTGTTCTACACCTATTCCTTAAGCTAATATTATTCCTGTGATTCCAATGCAGATTATTTGTCCAGTCTTGCACACTCCCGTCCTGCGGCCGTATCCCTTGCTGAATTTTCACCTCCGAGATGTTAGTGGCACGAAAGGGGCGTAAAGAACAATATGAAGAATTAAGCGAGTTTTCATTGTTTAAGCCATCTTTTCATTCTGTCTCGCACATTCTTGCTCTCAGACTTAAATTCATCTATAGCGTATGCGATTCAATTTTTTTTGGTAGAACAATATGATAGATTTGCTTCCTTCATATTATCCTCGGCAAGGTCCCCTGTTAAAGTGTTTTCACCATATCATCGACGGTCATTGTTTCAAAGCGAAGACTTGATCGCTCGAGCGCAGGACCGCTAGAGCTTCATATTATTCTCATATGGTCTCAAGATATTGTCTTTCACGAGTCCCTAGATCTGTGCATACAAATTAAAACCTTCAGCAGTCCCCTCTCGATTTGTCCCTTCCTTCTACACCATCTTTTGCAAGCTCCCGACTGTGCAGCTCGATACTATTCAACGTCATCTACTTGTTCTCTCTTTCTTCTACTATTCTCTCAAAGTACTTCAACATAATACGGAACCACATAAAGATGCTTTCCCCCGAGAGCTCCTTCGACTACAAAGGCCAATCTGTGAGCTTCCTCACGAGAGACGGCACTACTCCTGTGTTTGTCCGTCTTTCAGATATTGATGATTGGTACTTCTACAACAACCGGTTATCCATCAATTACGGTACTCAACTTGGTGCATGTGTGGTCATGTTCGTGGTTACCGCCATTCTCACGAAGGAAACGAAGCGTCGAACACCGGTCTACCTCCTCAACCTGCTATCCCTCGTGTTCGGCTTCCTCCGTGCATTGCTTCTCTCGCTCTACGCTGTCAGTCCCTGGGTCGAGTTTTTTGATTACTTCGCGTATGACTTCGCCGATATCCCAACATCTGCGTATGCTACTAGCGTTGTGGGCACCGTCATTCCCCTCTTCATGACGATCACAGTCAACCTGTCTCTCTTTCTCCAAGCCTATACAGTTTGCAAGGCAATGGAAAAGAAGTTTGTTTGGGTTATCTCCTTCGCCTCTGGCCTTGTTTTCTTGCTTGCTGTTGGGTTTCGCTTCGCACAAACTGTCACCAATTCGATGGCTATCACGAATGCTGCAAATTATTTTCACCATACTTGGATCACAACCGGGACTCTGGCCACCGAGACGATCTCCATCTGGTACTATTCCATCATATTCACTGGCAAGTTGTTGTGGACTATCCATGCTCGCAAGAACTTGGGGTTTCAGAAGTGGAGCTACATGCAGATTCTCGCTGCCATGGGTGGGTGCACGATGATTATTCCTTGTAAGTCCTGATCGTAACTTAGAACTATGAGGCTGGCTAACTAATCATACATAGCTGGCTTTGCAATCCTGGAATATGCTACCCCGGACAAATTTCCAGAAGCTGGTACACTGGCCTTGACGACAGTCGCACTTCTCCTTCCTCTCTCCTCCTTGTGGGCATCGATGGTCACCACCGAGCCCAGCTCGACCTTCAATATTTCGCAGCTTTGGGGATCTAGATCATCCCAAGATAGCTCAAGCTTTGGACGCAAGACTTTTGGTAGTGAATCCACGGGGCCGTCTTCTTTCTTTAGCGAACGAAAAGGCAGTAGTGCAGCCATCAGTCCATCCACTATCGACACCATCATTGAGCATGCCCCAAACAAGTCCCGAAGAGATAGCACTGAACTGGACCTCGAGATGATGGGTGTCCGGATTGATCGTACATACAGTGTGCACAGTGGTCAAAGAATGGGTGGTGTTAATACGAAATAGGCGCAGGAATCGCAGGATATAACGTTGTGGTTTCAGAAACGATGAAATTTCTATGCGGTGGGCAACAACATTCAATCATTGATTGAGAATGATGTAGTTGCCCCCGACAATAGACACAGGGTGTACATGCTTACACATATACTTTCTTTTTCTCTTCCTTCTTCATAAGATGTCGAGGGATCATTGGGTTCCAAGAATTGAGGCAGTCGTATAATACAAACCAGTCAACTGGCGAATTATTTTATGATGTTTTTCAACCGTGAAAATGTTAGTGACACGATGCTACAGCATCCGAAGCCCATGTCGTGCCTGCCCAAGAATACTGTACCATTTCAATTCAAACTGGGGAGGTTCGAAGGCACAACTACCAGACAGCATTCTTAATCCCTAGGCCTTTTCATTCTTGAAGTTAGTAAATCATTATCTTTCTTTTACCTCGACATATTAGCCAAGTAAAAATCCTACGGCATATTGTTTGCGCAGCGTGCTTCCTTCGCTCATAATAGTCTGCTCTTCGTGCCTACTTGACCTTTCACCTCTTTCGACCCACATATACCAGTGTAGCACAGGGTTCCTTCACTTCATACAAGATTTAACATCATGAATTACTGCAATACAGCTCCGAACCCAACATGTAATTATGGGCACTGGCTGGGACAATTCCGGGCGCAACAAAGCCCCCAGGATGAATCTACGAAAACTTCGCCTCACAACCGCAAGAAATATACTTCTTCTGCGCCATTACAGCATGAGGTAGCGTTCAACCTTATGTCCTTGGTCACGAAGTTTGAGGCTCTCGATGCCTTGAGTCTGCCCATCCCGATCTCTCCTCAGCAGCCGGCCTCTCTTTTGATGTCACGAACCCGGTCTAGACAAAGGAATGCTATACGAACCAGATATATAAGAATGCTATTGACTATATTCAGTACACGAAGAGGAAGTATCGGAGGATGCGATATCAATGTGGCCGAGGATAAATACAAGTGGGCGCAGGCAAACGTATTAAGTCACTCGAATCCAAGAGGGCATAGTTCGCTGGAGAAGAGGACAGACCAACGGCAGCCCAGGAAAGGGCAGGCTTCTAACGAGCCAAGTCATACAAGATCTGATGGGGAAGTCTGGGATCCAGCTGAAAAGATCTGTTGCAAAGGATCTGGTGCAGCAAGGACGCCTTATGTTAAGAACGAGATCCTTGATGAGAAGAAGAGAGGATCCATTCGGGGAAAAATCAGGTTTTTCGACGGGAGT
The DNA here is from genome assembly GCA_003988805.1 of Ploettnerulaceae sp. D365. Classification (NCBI taxonomy): domain Eukaryota; kingdom Fungi; phylum Ascomycota; class Leotiomycetes; order Helotiales; family Ploettnerulaceae; species Ploettnerulaceae sp. D365. The sequence goes on from QYAL01000060.1 coordinate 14,071, forward strand.
AGGAATTGTCCATGCGCTACCAACGCAATGGTCTGGGCTAATCATCATGGTAGCAGTATCAGCAGGACCTTTAGCTACCACCACTCCATCCAAAAGCACTCCCTTGTCTCTTCCTATTAGTCGGACTTGGATTACAGGCCAATTTTTGTCTCCTTCAACTGCAGGCTCTAAACAGACTTGTATATACAATCCACAGACTATAACAACTACCAGATCCATTCGACCTCTGACGACTGAGTCGACTCTGGGATTGACACAGAATCACAAACATTCCCAGAGTTCTCGATATAAGTCATCTTCTAGCAAAATACCATCACAGATGGTTAAAAGCGCAATGTATTGTAGCGAAGGACAAGACGATTATCCAAGTACAATTCCGGTCCAGAGCGAGGCGTCACAGAGAACGAGGAAAGTAAAGAAATCATTTAGGGAAAAGGAAGATCATTCATCATTAGGAGGAGATGGAACCCTAGCTCCAGTTGCAAAAGTGCATGATGACGGCCGCTGGCTATTGAATAGGAAATGCCTGACTAACAAAATCTCCTTACTCTACACTGCTGAGAGCTTGATAAGAGAGAATGAGGTTGTGCAAGAAGCCGCCGGTGAACAAGGGTCTGTTCTGGCTTCCGGGATAAAGGCAAGAAAGAATATGGGACATGGACTGAGGATAATTAGCTCTGAGCCAACCAAAATGCTAGAAAAGAGGGACTCCAGAGTTGCAGCCATGAAGAAGCTGTTCGATGATAGCTTTACTTCCAAATGCCCATATACGGAAGTTTCACCTTCTAAGCGGAGGCAATTGGCAGCGCCAGACATCCCAGTTGTCACCCTTCCAGCATCGCTACCTATACCTTCATCAGCATGCGCATTACATTCGCCACCGATACTGAAGTTTATACAAGACCAATTTACTTCTAATCGAAGCATACTGGACGCCTCAGAGGCATATGTTTCTCAACCAGACTCTCCGACCAAGAAGCTCTTACCCCTAAAGAGTAAGACTATTGGTGAGAAGGTTAAGATCTTTGAAATGATTGTAAACAGTACTAATCGTAATGTGTACGCACGAAAACGCAGCATGTTTCGAAGGAAACTGCGCAAGTCACTGAGAGGCCTTTTCGAGCCACCTCCACGACTGAGCAGGGAAGAATTGAAAATAGAAAAGTCCAGTCTGCCGATTGGGAGAAGGGGAGGCCAGCACAACGCTCACTACCCTGATGGTATGATTTGTAATCCAAATCGAGTTGTTGGAGGATGGGATAGAGTTCCAAAAGGCTCATTGTTAAGCGGAGATGGACCAATGGGTGCGAAGCAGTTATCATCAGTAAAAGGAGGAGCAGTGGAAATGGTGTTCAAGAGAGCAGAGTGTGGATTAAAGCAACCAAAACCAATTAGAGCCGTGGAAATGAAGAGAATGGTTCTGCTATGTAGAGGCAGAGTAGGAAATATTCTAGACAGAGGGAAGGGAGGAGCTGTATAAGGGAGGCAGCTATGACATTGCTAGTTGAGTTTTGCAATGCTTTTTCAAATCACTATAAATATATCAAAGCTTGACTGTAGAATGAAGGGTTGGCTTGAACTTATTGGTATATGTGCAAATTACTCTAATATGTTTCCAATCCCATTCCCTTACCTATTTTCTTCACCAGGGCTTTCTTCAGATACCACTCCCGAGCTAGAGTCCTGGTCATTTTGGCAAACACGGTGGGTGTGACTCTCCCTCTTTCCACCGCTCTGCCAAGAACGAATAAGGCATCCCCTAAGCTCCTCTCCTCGCTCACAAGTTCGTATAACTGGTTCCCAACGACGGTTGGAGCTACCAGAAGCTCATCCACATTTTGTGCTGTACGGTGTTGACTCGATTCAATAACTATATCAGCATCGTGCAGTGCAGTGTGTAGAATGGTGGTGTTGGTCGACAAGAGACTATTCAGGGATTCTAGAGCGTGGATTTCAGCTTGCATACTGGCGAGAGAAGCCAGCATAGCTTTGTGCTGTGCTTCCAAGCCCGGAAGACTTGAGACGGCCTGATTGCGTGTGTGCTGGCGCTGAGTGTAGAGAGCTTGACCTAGGTTGTGGAGAAGCATGTCTTTTTCTGGATTTGGTGGGACCGGAGGAGCAGCGAGATTCGTAGAAGCTTCTGAGGGAATTGAAAGGACAAGGGGAGCATCAAGGAGAGCTAGGGGAGGCGGGAGCTTGACTTGAGCTTGAGTGTGTGGTAGAGGCTGTGGAGGGGCGTGTCGTTGTTGGTTTTGCCATTGAGGAGGTTGGCCTGGATGTTGTCGTTGATGTGGTGGTTGTTGAGGGTTGAATGATGGCGGAGATCGAGTTTGCTGGGGGTTGTAAAGTGGATTTAGATCTGGAGGGGCATATTGTTGTTGATATGGTTGGCTTCGTGATTGTGGTATAGGACCTGCCAGTCCGTCTTTTAAACTTTGTTGTCTATAGTGCTGAGAGGGTAAAGTAGCGGCTGTCTGGTTATGCAGGCTACTATTTTGCTGCTGATTTCGAGGGTAATAGTTTGGAGTTGGCAGGACCTGTTGTGTGTACCGTGGTTCTTCCTGCGCAGAGGGTAATGGAGGCAGAGGAGGCCCACTGTCCCGCCTCGAGGGCCCCGCGACTAAATATTGTTGAGCATTGTTCGTGGGCTTCGGCGGTTTCGGGGGGGGTTCTGTATTTCCAATCTGTCCGTTGGTACTTGAATGTGTAGAGTTTGGACGAGTTATGCCTGGGGGAGGCGGTGGCACAGGTGGGGGAGCCGGACTTGGTTGATGTTGTAAAGGAATATTTTGTTGCTGTCGAGAGACGACAGGGGGCTCTTTAGCAAACACGTCCCGGAGGATTGCGAGGAAATCGAGGATGTTAGACTTCTATTTTAAAGTATGTCAGAGAAGTTCTAACTACGGTCAGATCTGACTCACATCCCAGAACTCGGCCCACCCCACTAAGTACGGGTGGTATATCTTGCCTTGCGGATCAACATGTTGACCTGGTCTGACCATCATCCCTTCTATTGGCGTGACATACACAAGCGGAGGTTCTAATGGGTATCCATGCGGCACCCATAATGCTATAGGAAACCTGTATGTTGTGCCTCGAAAGACCACGGGAATGGTGCCTGACAAGTGGAGGAGGAGAGCCGATTTGCCATTCTCGTAAGCTGTGTTGCTCTGAATCAGCTTCGGACCAAGTCAGATTCTGAGATATTATGCGTACTGTAGACATCGGTTCGGGGAGACAGCGAAGAGTAATGCGACAGCGTTTGGGCCACATCGTTGTATGTACGGTTCACATCTTTGTATTCCTACGCATATTCAGCAATGAATACTCGCTTGGCTTACTAATAACACACGTACACTTGTCAGGATACTGTATAGCCAGTTCAGTACCTGCTGCTTGACAGCGGCCATTGTTAACTAGTGTCCGTCATTTTGCTGACAGTTGAAGCTATTTGCACAGAAGAACCGATGCGGCTATTTGGCAATGTCATGTGATACGGATATATGATAATCCAGTCCATGGGCGGATGATCTAATAATAGTGGGTTGAGGACCTTCCGTAGACTTCTTTTCCATTTTGAAGAAGTAATGACTTGCACTCAAAAGCTTGAATTAGGTAGCGAAGTACGCAGCTACTATTTCAAGTATCTGTATTCTAGATTTGTAGCTATCTATAATTACCTGATTCTCAGTCCATGAGGTTACACACACATTATGAAAGCTAATCGGCATTAATTTCACAAGCAGGATCGCCTGGCTACCTGGGTATGAACCGAGTTAGGTAAACTTCAGTCACGTGTAACGTGCCGGGAGTCGCGTCACCCTTGAGTTCAGGCGCGCTCTTGAAACCTCCGACCCATTGGCAGACTCATAAGTAACTAATTTACGATGGCCAGAAAATTTAACGAGGAGGATGGTATGGGCCATTTGGAACGAGGTAGGCTGCGTTACAAGCAGAAAGATTACGATGGAGCCGTCAAAGCCTTCAGCGAGGTGTGTATGCACGTTGTCGGGGAGTCGCCCTGGACAGACTCTAACTCCCGAATTCCGTTGCAACAACCCATCATTCGTTTCTAACTTGAATATCCAGGCTGTCGCTTCAAGTACCGATCACCTCTTAATTATTGCGTTGGATGGTCGAGCCGCCTCGTACGAGAAACTACACCAGCTAATGCTCGCACTCCGAGATGCCAAGACGGTAATTGAGACGAAGCCAAAACTATCGAAGGCGAGTCCGGAACCTCCAGCTCTAGATTTATCTCTTGGTAACACTCTCTTAGGGCTATCTTCGAGCTGGTAAAGTATTGCAGTTGCAGGGGAAGGAAAGCCTTGCTTTACAGATCTATTCAAGAGGTCTCGGAAAGGTTCCTCCAGGGGCCGACAAAGATCGTCAAGTACGTTCATTCAAAAGCGCGGGATTTCTCTGCATACTAAACTCTTAGCACCTTGTTACATTCCACGAGAAGCTTAGACAGACCTTGAACCCTGGAAAATCACGAGACTTCCTTGAGCGTCTTCCTCTTGAGTTGGCTCTTATGATCTGTCATCATCTCCCTATGCGGGACCGAGTGTTCGTCTCCAACTTTCTCTGATAAGCCGCTGGGTTATATGTTAACATTACACTCAGAATCGGTCTAGCAGTCTCCAAAAAATGGAAAGATGTCCTGGAAGGCTCTAAAGAACTGTGGACAACACTCGACACAGCCTATGCGAGGAAAGCAATTGGTATTAAATCGCTGAAAGTTTACCTCAGACGATCAGATTACACACTAAATCGTGCTTTCATTACATTGAAGGCATATATCGACTTGGATAAGATGAAATTCATCACCAAGACATGCAAGCAACTCCGAGAGCTCCATGTTGGCGGAAATGGTATTATCGGGGATTCCCTGGCCTCTGCCTTGCCTGGAATCACGAAACTTGAGACTATAAGCATATCTCAGAGTACTGAGATATCTCTCAATTACGTCCAAGCAGTCATCAGGTCATGTCATGCCTCCCTAGTCGATGTCAAGTTCATGAACATCAAAGGAAGCAGGCTCGCCTTCATCCCTGATCGATGGGCAAGGACCGAGTCGATCAGAAACATTCATCTCAAGGCTGATGGTGATACCTTCTTAGATATAGTAAGTTGCCCCCGCGTCATTCCCTACCACTTCCCCTCCTCCTTAGCTATCTAAAAGTTAGCACTTGCAAAGAACAAAGCCTTCTGCGCTACGATACCAAATATATGCCACAAATCTACAAGCGCTCCTTAGTAGTAGTATCATGCAACTAAATCTAACTAGCAAGGGTTGCAAAATGCTACCCCAAACGCCACTTCCATAATTCTTAACGACTGGAGAATTATAATAGATCTTGTCGATGCAACAAACTGGGCTCATATCGAACGTCTCGACCTCACGAACACCCAGATCACTCGCATTCCCAAATGCCTCGCAACATTGAAACATCTCATCTTAAGCGAGAATCCTCACCTAACTCTTAGAGCCGATGAAAGCAAACCAACCTCACTTCCTCTTCTAGAAACCTTTGCATGCTCTTCGACCAGCATTGATGAAGAAACTCTTAAGCTCATGGTCGGGGACTCTATCAAAGCTGGGAAACTCAAGCGCCTCACAGTCGGTGACCGTCTGGTGAATGAACGACCGAACCTCGTTAAGAATGAATTTCCTCCCTCAGAAACCGTAGAGGAACTCTCGCTCATTGCTATGAACCTCAATGACAGAGCGGCGTTGGAAGTAGTAAGCTTGTACCCTAATCTGAAGAGGCTGGATATATCTTCGACGAAGATCACTGGAGTGGCTGTGAAGGCTTTTGTCAAGATGGGTATCAAGTGGCTGAAAATTAATGACTGCGGGATGATTGGCATTGATGCCGTCGAGTGGGCGAGAGGGAAGGATACTGAGGTTGTCCATAACTTCGTGGGTCAGGGCGCGCGGATGAAAGTGCATACGAGATTTGCTGACAGTGTGTTTGCCAACCGTTTCTAGGATTAATCCAGATAATGCGAAGGGGCAAGGAGCTGCGTGGTTTCGAGCTGCATTTAGATTGGCGGTGTCTCGAGCAGAGCATTCCCACAAGGACCTCAAGTATTGTTTGGTTATAGACCTCCAGCATCATGATATTTGAAAAACCCTCTTTCTGTGGCATCACATAGGAACTCGAAAATCAAAAGCTCTATCTTGAATGGTCATGTTCAAGATAAGCCTAATTGCGAACATCCTCATTCTCTTCTCTCCCACCTACTACTGCAGATTAACAAACAAGCCTCCGTCTACCAACAACTGCGCGCCATTCACATATCCACTCAACTCCTCACATGCCAAAAACACAGCCGGACCAGCCATATCCTTTGGCTCACCTGTCCTGCCAAGTGGTATCCGTGTCTCCATATACTCTCTCTTTTTATCATCATTTAAATCCTCCTCATTAAGTTGCGTCTTGATCGTTCCTGGTAATAGAGCATTGCATCTTATCTTGTGTCGCCCCAAGGCGACGGCCATACTTTGCATGAGGGAGAGGACACCCGCTTTGGTAGGTGTGTAGTGTGTTTGCAGACCACCACCGACTAGCGCGGAAATCGAGGAGATGGCAATTATGCTGCCACCGGTGCCTTGGGTCGCCATTTGGCGGGCGGCTGCTTGGCAGGAGTAGAAGGCACCATCAAGATTGATGCGGACTGTGGAGGCGAAGAGATCGTGGTCGAGTCTGTGGGCGATGTCTTTCAGCTATAGTTCTTCCAACTGCACATGTGTGCGCCCTCCTCACTCCTTTCGTTTTATTTCAAGCTCGTTACAATTTTCACTATCAATCGGCTAATAGGCCGTAGTTCCGTCTGAGAAAAGGCTATACAAGTAAGAAGAGACACAACTCACTCTAAAAACTCAGCAAACTGGCAAACCCCCGCATTACTAACAAACACATCCAGCTGTCCAAATGCCTTCACGGCCTCCTCAACCAACAACTTCCCCGTCTCAGGCTTTGTCACATCGCCGGCGACTTCAATTAGCTTTCCTGCCTTCTCATCCCTCTCTCTTATAGCTGCTGCTTCCGCGATCAAGGTGGCTTTGTGGTGGGAGTCTGAAGGCAGGTTCAGGTGGTTGATAGCAACGTTGCTGCCTTGACGGAGGAACTCGAGGGCTATAGCTCGGCCAATACCTGTTGTGCCGCCAGTTATGGCTGCGGTTTTGGAGAGAAGGAGATGGTGTGCCATTTTTTTTCTCTCTCGTATTTGCAGTTGCGGATAGTGGTAGTTGAGGTCAAGTTGGCAGGGTGCTGAGATTGTGAGAAATAGTAGAAGAGAAGCAGCAAGTATCGACTTCGTGCTTCCGAGTTGAGGGAGAAGATTTTCTTTTTTCGAAAAACAGAAAAAAAGAGGGTAAGGTTCACGGCAAATAATTTACCATCCTGTCAAACTATTCGACCTGGTGACGAGCAAGCGCCTGGCTTGGATAAAAGTCAGGGAGTGCTCATACAGTACAGTACAGTAATAGTGGGTCGAGGACTTCCACCATTAGTGGGGTTCGGGTCAAAAGGGTTAACCCTGTGAGAACCCCGCGACTTCGGTCCTCTCGGTCAATGGCATCCGAGACTACTACTTGGGCCCTCTAGCCGAGTTCTGGGAGATGCCCCTGGGCATCTTACTGTCAAGCATATTATCCGGTTGAGAAATTCTGAGGATAAGACAATATCTGAAGTAAAGCGTAAAGTTTCCAGATCAGAAACGTAGTACTCGGTAATTGAGTAGCGATGGGTAGCATGTTTCTACGTAAGTCGCATCAGGACTTGTTAGGCGGTCCGATTGATCCTGTGAAATATTGTGTATCCTCCAGCATGTGGTTGTATCTCGATGGTCTGCTGTGTTACCACATTTCATCCAGTCCATATCGTGGGCTGCACAGAATGATTACATCCATGGAATAGATAAACACCTAATCATCCATATATCTAATTCATTTGAACACGCCAAGAACAACTAATTATAAATTACCAACACCTCAGCGTCTTATGCAGTTGCTAAATCATGTACACCTTTAACAATCCCGTTGAGAATTCCGTCACCCTCTCCACTCTTCACCTCGACCTTCTTCGGCTGCTCAATGGCAGGTTGACCAAGCGGCCTTTCTGGATTCGGCGTCAACAAATACTTAGCTGGGATCAGTCTAGCTGCTGGGTTCAGAGTTAACCCAAAGCCTGGCTTGTCAAGCTGAGTGGTATTCAAGAATCCTTTTACTGGAATGGGTTCATCCAGAAACAAGTCTCCAAAGACTGGCAGCACACTCTTCCCATCCGGAGAGTTTGCGAGGTACTCCTGGAACGGGCAATTTGTCTGCGAGACAACAAAGTGATAACTGTATGGACCACTGGCATGAGGAACAACTGGAATATCGTATGCTGAGGCCATTGCTGCCACTTTGAGAAGCTCGGTCAATCCACCAAGCCACATCACATCCGGTTGGATGATGTCGAGATTTCGGCCCTCAATCAGCTTACGGAAACCATATCTCGAGTATTCGTGCTCTCCAGTAGTGAATTTGAGCTGGGGGTGGGCTCGCTTGATTTGTGCAAACCCATCAGTGTCATCTGGGGAGAGACACTCTTCCCACCAATTGATGTTCAGGTCGAGACAGGCCGTTGCAAGCTCGATGGTGTATGGAACGTTCAAACTCATATAGCAGTCTACCATAAGTGGGAAATCAGGACCGACGCTCTCTCTGTGTTTTCGCAAAAATTCGACATTCTTCTTCAAGCCCTTGTGGCCTTCCTCTGGACAATATGGCAAGGGGACTTTTGCACCCCAGAAGCCCATAGTCTTGGCGGCTGTTGGTTCTGGGCCAGTGCAGTAGAAATCCAGTCTATCCCTCGTAGCTCCTCCAATCAACTTGTAAACTGGCTCATTCCTGATCTTTCCTTGTAGATCCCACAACGCCAGGTCGATGACCGAGATAACGGCCACCGGAAGTCCTTTACGGCCATAGAACATCGACCCTCGGTACATTTGTTCGAACAAGTGGTTGGTATCTCGCGGGTCCGCACCTATTAGAAACCGCTCGAAATGTTGGTGAACAAGCCAGCATGCAGGGGGACCTAGTAGTGGTACAGAGTCAGCGTTTGTGTGCAAAATACCTGGGGTATCAACTACTATACCTCCAAATCCAGTCGCAAATCCAACCGTGCCGTCCGAGCCCTCAATCTCTACGCAGAAGGAACCCAAGACATTGATGCCCCAGCTCGTCCTTGATGCTCGGTATTCCTCCCACCGGGACATAGGTGTCGATATAGAGGTATCTATCAACCTGTCGATATGTCAGAATAATTCCACGAACCATATCATAACATACCAATGACCACCTTTGACATTGTGATAGTCTCCTCCTGAGCCAACGCCATCAATAACATAGGAGCGAATAGCTTTGATAGTGGGGAAACTTCGAGCTGTCGATGCCGACATGATGACGGATGGGATGGGATGGGATAGGGATGGGATGAGAGGGATTAATTTAAACAGAGATAAGTACAGGAAGTAGGAGGCACCGTATATATGAGGGGAGAAGGTACATGCAAGTGCAAGGGAAGAGCTTTAGTGGGGGTTGGGGACCGAGTCCTTCGGGAGGAGCTGCACCGTGTGCCGAGGTGGATACATTACTGAATAGTCTACTGTAGGATATGTAAATACATGTACTTTACTTCGCACAGTACGATAAAGTACAGTATATACTCGTAGGAGCTAACGGAGTACTGTAACGAATTAATGAATTAAGCCTTTGATATAAGTTACAGTAAATACATATATAGCAAGCATATTTGACAAATGCGCGCCTTATATTGCTTGCCTGCCTACTATGGTACAGTATGGATATCGATGGAATTCATCCATCACAACTCCTCGAAGGACCTTTAGCATCTCGTCATCATACATATCATCTCATCTCATCTCATCTCATCTCATCTCAAAAGCTCGTCCTCGCCTTACCATTTCCCTAAACTTCCCCACAAATGCGCACATCTGCAGAGCTGGGCGCACCACACCCTCCGCCTATAGCTACCTATTTTGTTTCCCACAGAACATAGGATTGGTCATTGGTCATTGGGTCACCGGCATCAAATTCTAACCAACCCCTTTCCTCCCTCCCAATTTCCCTCATCATACTCTGTTCCATTTCATTTCATGTCACCACCTCACACTAAATAAATAACGAGAATCTATATGGATCACTGGCTGGCTGGCTGGTCTGCATAGGATCATACAGTACTGCTAGGCCTAACCCTAGATCAATCTGCCTGCATGAATGGTACCTATTCTCCCCAGTTTGCAACCCCTCCTCCCTTCCCCCCACAAAGCTCGCTATATTACTGTAACGTAGACCGAAGTCCTCCGAGACTTCGTCCTCACTTCCACCGAAAATATTTCGATTCTCGCGACCTGGCCTACAGCCTCAACACCCCACGGCACGATGGACCTTAAGCAGTCGCGGCACTCGTCCCTGCGTTTAGGAGAAAATCAGGCCGAGAGTGATGAGGAAAATGCCTACAGCGAAGAGGACAGTCTGGGAGAAAATGGAGAAAATGGCGCTCGGCCCCGTAAAAGACAGCGCCGGCCTATGTCGGTCTCGTAAGAAACTATGTTTCTTTCGCCAGTCAATCTTCATCATGATTTTGGGAGACCTGTGCCTGATGCTTCCCTTTTGGAATCAGAAGACGATCCTCCAAGTCAAGAAAACAACTCGAGTTGGCTAACTGTTCGTCGAAGGTGTGAGCTGTGTAAGCAAAGAAAGGTACGGCTTATCGAAGGTTTCGGCATGTGTTGCGCAAGCAGGATTACAGTACTTTCAATTTGGACAACCCTTTCGCAGTATAACCATATCCCCAGCTCCATTCGCATTTCTAACTCTCGACTTCTATTGTCTCCTTGAGTTGCACGTTTCTTGCCCTGACGCTGCCAAAGTCTTTGATTTTTGCTCTCTTGTCTCTGTGCCGGTCTAAGTCCCCTCGGGCATTCTCTAACTTCCAACAGGTCAAATGCGATCGTGGTCAACCATCTTGCGGATGGTGTAGCCGTAATGGCGCTATTTGCGAATACAAGGAGAGGAAAAAGCCTGGGCTTAGAGCTGGCTATGGCAGAGAGTTAGAGCAGCGATTGGACCGGTAACCATATTTCGAGTTTGTTTTTACATTGATATGCCTTCTTTGTCTGGGAGTTTCTGATAACATGCTCTCTGTATCTCTTCTACCTTTGCTAAGGACACCGCGGATAGTTCATTGCCTCTCCAGTTCCGGACAAACTATTCCTCCGCGAACATTCTTGGGATATATTGTCTGTACGAGCAAAAGGCACCGAAAATGTTCCTTCTTCAATTCTACATAGTGGTTTTTTTTCCTCATTTCCGAAAGATAAGAAAACTGACCAGGTCTAGGCTAGAGGAGATCATCCGATCACATTCCCAAATTCTTGAAGGATCTTTCACAAATCACAGCAACAGTATTCCAAGTGATCATAATACCCCACAGAGTATTCCCGGATTCCGATCAAACGATGTGCATCGAAGCCATATCCCGCAGGCAGAGACTGCTCTTTTCATTCAAAAACCTTCCAGCTTTACCGGCAGCCAGTCAATTGACTTTGGAAACCCGATGCCACAGACCCCTTCAATGGCACTGCATGGAGATGTTTTTCAACAAGGAATGCAACAATCCAACAGTGTTCACAATCAATCCCATCAAGTGCAGTCCAGCCACGCTCCAGAATTCTATAGCACAGCTCAACCGCCTCTCGCATCACCAAGCCTCGATGTCACACAAAACCAATCTGAGTTTACATCGGTTCATGCCCTCCCCCCTTACGACTTACTCTATGCCTTGGTCGATCTCTATTTCAAACATGTCAACACATGGTGTCCTATATTACACAGGCGTTCAACTCTCGACTCCCTGTTTGGCCCCTCGGCGTTAGACGAAGCTGACAAAATATTGTTACATGCTATTGTAGCCACCACACTTAGATACTCTACAGATCAGCGCTTGACAGAGGATATGAGGCTTAGATACCATGATATTTCGAAACAAAAAGTATTGTTATACGGATTGGAGAATTCCTCCGTCAAAGCACTACAGGCTTTAGTTATTTTGGCACTTGATCTTGTAGGCAGTAGTAACGGCCCGCCTGGATGGAATTTGCTAGCCTTGATTACTCGATCAGTTGTCCAACTAGGGCTTGCCGTCGAAACTACCTCGGTCTCCGTCTCTCCTAACTACCCTTCCATATATACACTTCGAGCCATGGTTCTTCCTGATGCCGACAATTTCATCGAAGAGGAATCACGACGGCGTCTCTTCTGGATGGTCTATCTACTTGACCGGTATGCGACCATTGCCACAGCTTTCGAATTCGCCCTCGACGAGAAGGAGATCGACCGAAAATTGCCGTGTCGAGATGATCTTTGGAATAAGAACCAACCGTACGTATTGGGAGGAGTGCCCATTACTCCACTTCTGATTGTCCCACAATATTTCATGACTTCCTAGAGGATTGTCTTAACATTCTCTTGAATCAATCCCGCTAATCAAGCGATTACTAATTCATACGATCTCTAGTGTCCAAACGCGGTGGTTTAGAACCAGCGAGAGGACGGAATATGATATTGACAAACCAGAAAATCTGGGAACGTTCTCGTATTATATCGAAATCCTAGGAATTCTTTCCAGGATCCATAAGTTTTTAAAAAAGCCAGTTGACATTAGTGCTCTTTCCGACGTCGAGCAATGGCAAGGAGAATACAGAGAGTTAGATACTATGCTGACTTCATGGAAATTCGACCTTCCTGCAGACTATGGGAATATGGCGAAACTATTTCAACCTGGAGGAAACAAGTCGATAAACTGCGGCTGGGTAATGCTTCATGGTAAGTCTCAACTCGTATCAGGGAGGCGAATGTCGCTCATCAGATCTGTAGCAACATATCACACAACGGTTATCCGACTTCATTCCTCGGCTGCCTATCCAACAACGAGATCTCCAATCTTTACACCGTCTTACAGCGCAAGCCAACGCTGTCATGGCGCAGTCGAAAATATCGCAGCCCTCGGTGAGTTCGTGGTCCAAAACGGCATGCTCACCAAACTTGGCCCTCCCTTCGCATTCACGCTTTGGGTCGCAGCAAGACTCCTACTCGTTCACGGTTCAACCATTGAGCATAAACTCAGCCCACAGATCCAATTTTTTGTAGACACACTCCGAGAGATGGGCCGATACTGGCTCGTCGCTGAACGATACACAGCCATCCTCCAGCGCGTCCTCGACGAACATCGAGACTCTGAACGGTCAGCAGGTGCTAGTGGCGAACGCGTCACCCCTTCTTCGGTCAAAATATTGGCAGATATGCGAAGATGTGCTTATGACCTGGACTTTCTGATTTCGAGACAGCCTAAGCATGTAGGAATAGTATCTCGTATGCCTAGCATAACCCCCGCTAGAACACCAGCTCCAAACGAACTAGAATATTTAGACGTTTTCGATTTCTTCAATGTACCGAGGTTGCCTGTCGCTCCAGGAGACACCAGCCATGTTTCTGTCAACAGCGTGGGCGATATGCATATGTCTGAATTGGGGAATGGGGCGAATGAGTTCAATATCACGAACTTCATGGTTGATGCCAATTCGGATTGGCTCTTCAAGAACCAGAGTTGAGCTGGGTCATTGCATGCATTAAAACACGACAAGAAACAGGGTTCACAGTCAGGAAGGCAACGGCTGGGTTTCGGTGAGCGAGCCACTGGAAGTGGTCATCGCGCAGCAGAGGGATGCACTTGCTTCTAAGCCTTCTGGCTAGTGATATCTGCTTGGGAGTGGCAGTTAGGCTCATATGGTGGGATTTGGGGAAAGGAGGCAGTCGAGGAACAAAGGTGCTTTCTCGTATGGGCCGGGCGTTAAGGCAGAAGAATACTGTACTCGGCAATGCGATCGGGAAGATTTTCTTAGATTCGACGATGCAGGATGATATGAAGATACGGTTTTGTGAAACCACGTCGGTTCTTATTAGGACGTGGGATATATTGCTATACAGGAGATATGGAGTACAAAAATCAAGGTGACATTATAATATGCATGTTAGACTTTGAGGGCACTATGCAGAAATAAGTTCAAATAACGAACGAAGTATAAGCAAGGTTCCTGAAATGTCATGTAGGAGTCCTCATTAGACGCCTCAAAGGGAATTATCTATCAGCTTCAGGAGGGTAAAATAGACAGGAGTGTGAAACGAAATGTAGAGTAATACATAATCGAATAGTAGCCCGTGGCTCGTAAAACATTTATGCTCCCATGAAATAGACGATCGTGTAGGCACAGATCGACCCAAATCAAGCTTCAGCACATTGACCGAATTCCTGGCCAGAAGGCAGGGAGGCGAAAGTCCAGACCTCGGGCTGAATGAAGCTGAAGATACCCAGCACCGCAAAGTATATGAAAGGCACAGCACGCACGCGTACCGAACCGAGATAATGATGATGGATATGGATGAACGGCAGGGACGTGGATACAGTGAACGGTTCGATCTGCGACAAGGGTTCATCCACTCCACTGGTCCGGAAGCATTTCCATCATCTGAGCCGACCCAGAATTCCCCTTTTTTCCAGGATCCAATTTTCCATGCATATTGAACGTTGACTTCCTCAGCGCGGCACACCAGGAACTTGGAGGTGAGGAGGGGTGGGATGAAAGAAGGTAGAGATAGTTAGTCTAATCATGCCGAGTGATTGTGACGGCACGTCTGATATCCCGTCTCCCCGTCTCCCATCCCCAGATCGATCGTCATGACGCCCGAAGCCGTGCTGTGTGCGATGAGATGAGACAGATGTCCCTCAAGACAAGACTGCTGCCTCATGACGGCGAGCCCGAATGCCCTAGCGCAGTTTGGCTTCGATATCTTGAAGAGAGTGCAGCAGTAGAGCCACATTGAGGCGCAGCTTTAATCTGATCACGTTGTGGGCAGGGATATGATTGGCATGACGTTGGAGACAGCGCTTCTTCTTGTTATTCATAGGCCGCCTTACGAAGTGGAGATGCCAGGGTCTGATGAGTCCGGTCTAGTGCGAGGCTGTCCTTTGGGAATTCGTACGAGTAAGGCAGGTTTTGTCAGTTTTGAGGGTATCGTGAACACTATTGTGTAGACAGGCATTAATAGTGATGCCAAAAAAAAAAAATTCGAATTGTGAACAAGGCCGATGAACTCTAATTAGACTTTTCGTAGATCCGTACGGGTACTGTATCCCGGCTTGAAAGTACAGTAGTACATGTATGCGCAATCTCAAGTTTGATGTACATGTACTTTACGCGCCAATAATTGATGGAAGATTCTTCTTTTCGTTCCATCGATCCGCCCCATGATTCCGACTTTCTTCTTTTCACCACAATTTTGGATGTTGGTCCATGTGGGGTTGGCGAGCTCGTTCGTTACATTGCGATTTTAATCTTCGCCGAAGCAAGTTGTACTGTAATAGTTGGTTCACCACTGTAATTCTGCGGGAGCTATGAACAAAAACGAATAGTCTTCTGGCAATGATTCAACGATGCATGCAGATTAGGTGACTCTGAATTTGGACCGAAGCCAGAGTTAGTTTAGTTGATTCTTCAAATCCGATATCAAAATCCTCAGAAGTGTTTCCCTATGGTGGCTTGCATTCATTGCTTACGATTTACTCAGACGGCAGGTCTTCTGACGATAGCTGCTGCGGTGGTCTGAATTAGATACTGTACTGACTGCTTCTGTTGTAATTCCGATGACTCGACTGCTCTCACCGAAAAATTTGGCGCAATATCTGAGTTCTAACTGGGCAATTAGACGTAGGAATAAATGTTTCATCACCTAGTCCAGCTGAAGAAGCACAAGAATGGAGTCATGTCGCGCTTGACCTGACCGCATACAGTATCCTAGCCTAGGACTTTCAGACCAGGTTGCAAACAGTTCAGGGCCTGACATGGTGATTAACATAGTATAGGCAACGGCATAGAGAAGAAGAGGTTGGAACGCCATGGCAAATCCATTGGTGAAAATACGGCTGAAGGTTGAAGGTTTGTCCGGTACATGTACTTGAATTCAACGGCTTGCGGCTTCTCTGTACAGTATGTTTCTCGCGAACGCACAGCCCTGTAATTCCGTAACCAATAATTGTGCTTCGGACGCCAAGATAATCCGAGGAAAGATTAGAAAGATTACAGTAATGTAGCCAAAGAGATCTATTTCTAAATTCGGCTTGCATTGCCATTGCTGACAACGACCGATTACACTACCGTCCTTCGTACTTCTTCCTACTGTACCTATTCTTCGCGATGTTCTCGAATCGCACAACTCAATCCATCCCATACGAAGTACAGTATACACTTACAGTCACTCCCTCTACTTCGTTCGTACCCTCGATAGGCTGCGGCTGCGGCTGCTCCTGCTCACCAGGCTTTATTACAGTATTATTATTATAGAAGTTTCTGAAACTGCATTATTATTAAGCTGTGGCCTTTCTTCTTTCATAGCTATTAGCTGACTATACAACTAGACTAATCTAGTATCTAGTACGAAGGGTTCTACCCATTTCAAGCCATTCTTTACTCCACTCTACTCCACTTTCATCCACCAGCCCCACGACTATTACAACGCTCATGTCCGGTTGTCCGCGCTATCACTCTTTCGTTCCCCGACGCCCGTTGACCTGTCCTGTTGAGTATCCATATTTCCCGCAACGCTCACATCAGACGGCTGCTGCTATGCTTGATTGCAATTGCTTGCTCTAGTACAGTACATGTATGGTATGCTCTATTTCTGCTTTGCTATTGCCATCTCTTACAGTATAGACACGGCTAAATTATGCCCGTTCCATAATCGCAATTGGCCACTTGTCGACAGGCACAATAGGAAGACAACTGAGAGCCTACTTGGCATTGATTGGATCGCTGCATTACAGTACATGTAGTAGAAAGCTAAGACGACTGATTTTATTGAAGCTACTCGACTACAGTACAGTACCACCGAGGCCCCCACCAGCATCAATAATATAATATGGCCCACGGTCACAACACCTCTATTCCTCCCGGCCGGCAGAACTAATGTACAAAGGTACACTCTCCTGCAGTATGTACTGTAATGCAATGCACCGCCGATATTCTTTTTAGCATCTCCCGTTGCCGTACATGTAATGGGACCAGGTCTCCGGGAAGAATATTAATGTACTGTACCAGGTACTGAGAGCTCGAGGCTGAGGCTGAGGCTTTACTCAGCACCCACCACAAACGAAGCCATCTCCACCATCTCCACCATCTCAGCATCTCAGCCTTTACGTCTGGTAAGCCCTCCCCTACCTTCAATCCTTCAATCCCTACATCCTCTACTACTGTACTGTACATCCCACCCCAGCTCCAGGACAGGACAGACCATCCGTTTGGGCCGTACACCCCCGTACTCCTTGGTCCAGGATCTGCTCCAGGACTTCGACATGGGCATTACAGTACATTAGCTTACTAGCTCTTTTCTTTTTTAAAAATGTCCTGTCCTCTGACGACACATTCTATCCTCATTCTCACCTTCGACTCATCCTCTCCCCTCCCTAGTCTAACCTTCCTGCATCTTTCATGCATCTCAGTTGACCTGCATATCGAACTTGCAGTTCATCCGCATCCGCATCCACCTCTCACTCTTGCTCTTACTCTTACTCTCCACTGTTGCCTTATGGCGTGGGAGACTATCTCTAAAGCTGCGGAGTATAAGGCAGTCGCATCCCACGGTCCAGATGACTCTTTGCATCACCGACTCCTCTGTCGTACTTCCTCATAGATTTCCTTGCCACAGGCTTCTCTTTCAGTCTGCTCCTTAATATATTTCATAGCATCACTGCCCTCTATCTCAAGTTATTTTCCTGATTCCCAACATCACCCCGCCTATCTTCCGTTTCATCGTTTCTGCTTCGATACCTCGCTGCTACTGGCAATACCCTTGATAGGCACTTTTACTAAGCAAATCCATCATGTGTTATCTCGTCGTCGAAAAATACTCGGTGTGCCGGTGTGTCTACTACAAACACAACGTCGATATGTGTGCTGCATATGGTCAGCAAGGGCACGGCATACAGGAAAGGACGGTCTTGGTTGGATATGCGTGTGAGAGACACTCGAATTATGAGCAAGAGGCACCAAGTTCGCGGAATCACTACTCTGACTCGGGCTATGGTACCGCGAGCCATTCGAGCCATTCGTCACATCGACACTCCTCTCGACGACACCGGAGATGAAATATCTTGTCTTCGATAAGGGGTTACTCATGGCTATCCAACCCCCTGGTGTGCTTCGAATTCGATCATTGGAGACTTTATCTGTTTTCGTTTCGAGGACGGACATCCTCCGCGCTTCCATCTCAACTCACTCTCCTGCTTGTTGGTCATGATCGATTGATGCCATCCTCAGCACCATGACTCCTGGCCAACCACCCTCCAACCACCCTTCCTTTTCCAATCATCATATCACGAGACACGAAAGAACGATCGAACGACACGCGCGATGCCATGAATCTCACACAATTATCGAAGGCGCAAATGAGAACAGATCTCGACACAGTCACTAAAATTTTGCATTGCATAGCGGGTTTTTTGAGCATAGCGCTGGCATGGATCATAGGGCATGGTATTTCTTATTTGCTGCGCATTCGCTATCTTTGTTATTATTCCTACTTCTTTCTGCTTTGTTATTTTTGATTTTTTTTTCTTTTTCTCTTTCTTATTTTGCTCGTTTCTTCTTCTTTTTCTGCGGGTTTGGCATGGGATGGATGATACCTGGTGTTTCGGGAGGATACATTTGGTTTTAGGGATTTTCGCTTCTGCATGAAATCTTCTTTCTTTTACTATGATGACAATCTGGTATTTGCTCAGAATCTCGTTTCCTTGCGTATACTCTCTGAAGGAGCCAGATCTCCAGCTCAAAGAGCCAAAATTTCATTCTCATGGGAAGGGTCGGGTCAAATCAGGCTGCGCCTGCAGGAAGAAAACCAATGTACAACTTCGGTCTGAATTTTATTGCAATCTCTATTTTCCGAGTCATTCTTCACTTATTTCCTTTTCAGCTGTGCTGAAGCTCCTCATTTTACCTGCGAATTTCCTGTACCGTAGAAACTGGCGTAGATCTGCCGTTCCAGTGTTTTGGAATCTATTCAGATGATTCAAATTATTGACGGCGAGGCTCATGCAGTCAGTTAGTCAGTCATGCACGGCCATGAGCTCTTCGGCATTGGCAGGACCAATCATTCTTGGTATCGTACCTGGGGTACGACACACCAAATTAGAATCAACTACAGAGGGAAAGGAACAAAGAATAAAAAAGCATCCAAACATTTATATTGGACAATAATTCTCGTGCATTGGACTAATTCCCCGTCCTTCGTATGTGCACTGCTACATACTGCTGCAGGAACCAGAAAAAGTCTTATCCTCACCTCAGATCAGCAATCCCCCGCTCTCAGCCCACACCTTCGGACATGAAAGAGCAGCCTCACCACACCATTTCCGTCGAAAAAGCCATACAAGTGTCCTGCCCTTGCATTCTCGCAGAAAGTCTGCATTGCATGCATGCAATGATAGGTAGGTACCCCAATTTACTCCTCTCATCTCATACATAAGACGGCCAGGTACGGCCAGCACACGATCGGTTTCTCAAGCTTGGTGTAAGTAAGTACTAAGCAAACAAAACGGCCAGCAGAAAATAGACCCCAAATGCAGGTATAGCTAAATTCCTCGTCGGTTCTTCGATTGCAATTGTGCATGCAGACAGCCACACGTACGTACGGACTGACAGAAATCCAAAATATCTGCCTTCTCTACTTGATGCTTCATATGCATTCCAAAGCAACGACGATGCCGATAACCCGACAGGTGCTACATTCTCTCTTAGAAGAGAAAAGACCAAAAAGCAGGGGAAAAAATGGCAGCCTCGCGCTACTGCTGTATGCCAGATCTAAATCGACCTATCGTGCTCTTGGATCTCAGTCAAGTGGGCACGGGAGTTATTTTTAGAGATCGACGACTGATTACGAAGTAGTTCGTACGAATACTGGTACAGTAACCGTACAGTCAGTACAGTAGTCGGGTGCGCTAGAAGGCCTGTAGAATGCATGCAGGGGATCTCGATCGGCTATTTCGGTTCTTTTGATGAGAGAGCTGCAGGGCAGGGCAGGATAGGGGGAGGGGATTGGTCGGTATACGCCTGCTGCGTGTGTGCGCGGGTGTTTTATATTATTTGCACTTGTTACTTTTTCTTTTGTGAGAAGGGGTTAGGTAGGTAGGTAGGTAGGTATATACCTTGTTCTATGTAATTGATGCCCGGCTGTGCATGTTTTGATCGTGGGTGGCGCACGCGAATTCGAATGAACCGGGATTTCGAAGGTTTCTTCGCAACACCGGGCGATTACGAAGTAGTATGGAATTATTTGTTGATGCTTCAAGCTTTTCTATTTTTCTCACGGGAAATAGAGTAGGTAGCGACGTGTGCAGATGGCTAGGATGGCTATATTTGCTTCGGAAGAGGAATGGATATCTAGATCTGTACGTAGGATACGAGGGGTTATAGTACGAGGTGTTGTGAAATCACAGGATCTTCTATGTATTTATTCATATCCACATCTACATCTGGAAAACAGACGTCTAGTCTTAGATTTGAGGAATCATCCCTGGATGGACACCAAGTATACGTAGCTAAGAAGGAAGGAATTCCAGAAACCGGGGAATGCCATGGCCATCAACCAGCCTCCATGCTGTACATGTACCTTCGTCCCTTCTTCCATTCCTATCAATAATAGCACCACTTTCCACCTGACGCTCTTTTTCATCCGAAAATATATAGATAAGGGGCGGAGGAGGGCTGAAAGATCGATCCCTCGTAATCACAGTACGAGCCAACGAACGTGGTGACATCTCCTTCAATCTTTGAAGATACAAAAAAAGCCAACTCATCAATATGTCGACGATGCCACCCCCAAAATACTGTAAGCCTAGATCCCAATCCTGTCTTGAAGCTGTGGATGAGGGGATCGTAATAAATCGCACCCGAGAGGAGAGGGGAGGGGCTGGAGTATATCGCATGTTTGAACAAAGATAAAAATGGAAATTGAAGATACAAATGTTGAGAGAGAAGATATTGGGAGAAGCTGGGAATCCGAGGGGGGGGGGGGGGGGGTTACGCTAGCACTACAGATTTCTGCAATCGGGAAGGAAAATATATACTCCTTCCCTTTTGCATCTTGCATCCACGAAAGTAAGAGAGACGTTCTTTCTGTCGATTCAGTGCTTCGAGTGAGACGTGGTGGGGTGTGCGTGCTGTACTATGTAAGATGCAAGAGAATACAGTACAGTAATGGGGTCCAAAAATAAACACTCACCCACTCGCTCACTACTTCTCTCACTCTCGCCCTCACTGCTGATGCACAGATGTACTCTCGGAACTATTCTTTTTTTTTCTTTTTTTCTTTTTGAAAGTGAGATTTGCACTGCGGTCATACTGTACCAGAATGAAAATGAAAACAAGTTGGAAGTTGCGGACCTGCTGACTGGATCTTGCAATTGAAGAGGGTCGCAAGGTCCCGCTGATGATGACGACGATGATTATTGTTGTTGTTGATGTTGCTGGCTTTATTTGCCCAAGATAAATTATTATCCTAGTTGTTATGACTGGGACAAAATAATACAGGAGTTGCGCTGCGATTAAAGGAAAGAGGGGCAAAAGAGTACATATCAACCGCTTCGCGGATGTGCAGATAGACACATATACCTCTGTATCCGGTGCTGACAAGCTGACAGAGGTGAGTGTGAACAACCTAATATTTACTCTTTTCCAGAGCGGAATTCCGCTCAGATCTAACTTTGTTATTTCAAACAAAGTCTCCAACCAAAAGCTGCATTAGCTCTCGTTCGTTGTGACGGGGCAGAGGTCATTGTATTTTTTGCTTTGCTGGCGGCTTAATATATTCCATTTGGTGGGCTCTTCCAGCTCAATGTTGATTGCTTATCGATACTTCATATTAAGAAAGGCCCATAATGGATTAATTGATTGAAAGAATGGAAATCAAGGCAAAGATATCTGCCTGGCTTGGTTTTCACACCAGCTAGGCTTCCCACATATTCCATATTCATATTATACATGTAATGAGAAATTGTACTAATTCGGGGCGAGCTGAATCTTTCGGATGTAGTCATTGGTGCCAGTACTAAATATCGACAACCTTTTTCTGTTCTACCCACGACCTGAATAATTATCTGCGCAGAGCATCATGATCACTGAATCATCACTTCCATAAAATAAAGACATTAATTAACCCGTTCGAGGTCTCTCCCTAGAAGAATCACGCCTCTCCCTACATCCCCCTATTCCGCCCTCGCTTAAGACGCTCCCCCTCCTTCGCTCAACATGTCCTGTGCCACTCTCTTCTCAAACTATATGTATATCCTCTAACGTTAAAAGCCCTCATATACCGCCCTAATCTTGAAAAGAGATTGGAAATTGCTTTGCAACAAAGATATAACCATTTAAATTTTGTAAAAAAAAGATTTGGATAATCTACAACGCCCCCTGCTTTTAAAACTCTACATCCCCATCGCACGAGCGCCAGAGCCTGTAACTGCCAGCCTTGGCTCGACTATCGAAGTGAAATCTCCAAGCATGTCTTTTTATCTGCCGGGCACTAGCTTCGAAACTGTTGGATCGATCTGATTCTGCGGCATGGGTTTTTGTACAGTTGAAGTCAACAAGCAGAATCATGTTGAAAGTATTTGGGGGCGTCGCGGATGGTACACTGTATTGTTGAAGGAGGGCAGTAAGTATTACTGTTGTTGTACGGACATCGTGCTATGGATGCGTAGAGTGAAGGAGAGGGTATGAAGATATTTTCGAAAAGCGAGGATAAGTCTTCTTAGTCTGCTGTTTGATTAAAGCCAACATATTCTCGCTCCGAAGGAAAAAAAAAGTAAACCCAGGAAAAAGTGAAACCTGGTGCGTGAAGCTTAAATACACGCCCACACCAAAGTAAACAACTTGCACGTCTCCAAAGGTCAGAGCATATTCCCGTACATTACTGCAAGATGAGAAATATTCTTCACAGCATATCTCCAAAGCTCTACGCTCTTTCCTTCTCATTGAGTGACATCTGGCTTATCGGCCTCCATAATGAGCGACATTGTCTTTTTGTAAGTATCCTAAGAAGTCAAAGTAGAATAGAAGAAGTGTTGGGGATTGAGCAAGAGTTCAAGGCTATTCGATATATTTTTATACCAGCTGACTTAACTTCCCCGAAGAGAAAAAAAAGGGGGATCTACACCATTCATGAAATCTCAAGGATCATTTAAGTTATGTAGAGGTCTAGATAAATGAAGATAATATTCATCGTCTTTTTGGTTATATATAAAAAGGAGACTCAATGCCATACATACCACACTACCATTACGTACGAACCACACACGACTTTTCCTTTATAGAGCTAGGTAGATGAAGGTTTTACTTTTGTAATCAACGAACCTTGCGTCAAGATGACCAGAATGTGAAAATCGGGTTTTGAGTTACTCAAGAAGAAGAGAAACCATAGAACATCTGCGAAATGATAAAAATGGCACAGCATGTCTAAACAAAGAAACAAAGAATATACCAAGAAATTGAACGACGACGACATGCGCAGTTCAACACACAAAGAGCCGGGGTGGAGCTGAAGAAGAAAACTTGCTTTATTATTGAGAATCAGCTTTGCTTCCTTTGAATACTTGAGTTATGTCCAGTGGGTATGTCTATGCCTATGCCTATGCCTCACTCACTCCTTCCTCCTCCGATCCGTCCCCTCGAACAAACAAGCTCCAACATCCCACAACCAAGCTCGCTGGCGCAGAATAGACTCCATATAGGATCAATTAAGCTACAGCAGAAACAGCAGCTTGTAAGTATGTACTGTGATGCACTGCTCTAATGTAGAATGTAAGACTTGGAAGTCAGTCGGACTTCCTTGTCCCTCGATCTAGACTGGAAACGTAAGAGCTGTCTTGCAGCGGAGATTTCTGTAGAACTTAGAGGCAAGTAAGTAGTGTGCGCCCGCACGAAGTAGTAACTAATGATGAGAAATCAGAAAACACATGTGACTACCTCTAATAAGTTAAAAGGAGGCAAGATGGATATATAGGCCGCTTCAATGCCTAATTTGAAATCGAATCTAGTAGCCTGCTTTTACTGTGCACGCAAAGCGATATTGTCCAACCATTTACGTTAAATCTTGCAGCACCTTCTTAATTCCACTCTACTCTGCACTATGTAATAACGACCTTGATAAAATGATAGCGCCAAAATTGGAGTCTTCTCCAATACACAAGGCAATGTGGAATTACTTTATGAAAGTAATCTTTTTCCTACCTGAGTGAAGGACAAGACACAGATAGACACTATAAGAAATGAGCCCCAAGTGCTTCAGTAGGACGCAGATGAAAACTCTGAGCCATTCTGACACTTGTCCGGATACTTCTGCAAGCATGTCACATGTAAAGACCTCTCACTAATGATCATTAACAGCTTCAAATTACTATTCTATCTACGCTTCGGATACCTCTCCCCAGTAACTTGGTTTTCCCTGTCCTCCTTCCCCTTCACCTCCTGGTAACAGGATCGCAAGTCTCCCCCAAGCAAGCCAAGCCCTTGATTCGTGTCTCAACAAGCCAACCTAAATGGACATGCCTCGAATCAAGCCGTCAAATGTATTGCGTGCGTGGACTGCAACGGTATCAAACAGATGCCCCTCCCATCAAATGTAGTATGTGTATCGACCAATTTGCCGAATATGTGAATGAGTTTCTTGTGCAGACAAAGGAAAAGCTTGCAAGGTCCATGAACATGTGTGAACGCCTGCTTAATGGTATGATACAAACAAGTGCTCCATTCAAATGCAGTGCTGCCGTTTTAGGTGGTGGCTCGTCCCGAATGATTTTGGTATGAGCAAGGGACGGCCTAGAAATTCTGCGAGATGCCGGCACTTTGTTGTGGGAAGTGTGATGGATTTTCTATCCGTGTGTTGCGTCGAGCTTGCACATCACGGATCACCGGTTGTCCACCAATTTCTGCTGGTCGCCCTGGTGGGCTTCCGTATTGGGCTTCTGGGCCATAAGGATTGCCAGTATCATATTGGTTGTTGTTGTTGTTGTAGTATCCACCGCCTGATGCAGCTTCACCGGAACCGTCTGATCGTGCTGTGACGCTGTAAGAGGACGAGGCATTTGAAGGTCCGCGATTGATGTCACCAGATCTATTGCCTGATGTAGCTGGTCCCATGGCGCCGAGAGCCTCTGCTTCGGTAGAAAGTGGGCGCCCGTCTACAAGTGGATTATCTGACCGAGTATCAGAAAGTGTGCCACGTGTTGGAGAAGTTCCTTCCGAGTATGTCATACCAATGCCACCAGCTGATTGACCGCCCGATACTGTTGTGGAAGCTTTTCGTCCTGATGAAGCAACTGCTGTGGTTCCCCATCCACGATATCCTGACGATCCATCTTCACGCATTTCATATGAGCCGTCATGGCCAGCAGAGCCTGCACCACCGACAGCTGGCAGGGTGGGATCATTGTTTGGATTGTAGCCATACTCCTCCACCTCCTTTCTTCGTAGCTCTTCTGTATCCTTGCGAGCCTTACGTTTCCGCCAGAAGAATAGACCGGCGACAATAAGAAGGGCAACCGCAACAATCGGAACAACAACGGCCACTGCAATCGTTCCACTGCTGCTAAGACCCTTACTGCCACTACTTGAACCTCCCTCTTGGAGGCCAGCGGTCGCTGCTCCCGATGTGGAGGAGCTGGTCGATGACGATGTCCGACTATTCTGAGTAGCCTCCGCCGTGGATGTTGAGATAACAGTCACTGTAGATCCCGCATTGTTAACCGATACGACTACGGATACAGATGGCAGAGTTGAAGATGTGGTTGGAGTCGTTGTACCAGCAGGTTCCGAAAACGTTGTAGGAGCTGCCGAGCTGGTCGACTCAGTGATACTTGAGGAACTTGAGGGAGTAGTCGTAGGTGGTGTTGAAGTGGGCGAGGTTTCGATGATTAAACTGGTGCTGGAACTGATTATGGAGGAAGAGGAGAAAGCCGGCTCGGTGATCGGGGCTGGAGTTAGACTGCTGTCAGCACTTGAACTCGTTGATACAGATTGAGAAGGATTCGAAGTCGGAGACGGCGCCTGAGTAGCAGACGTCGACGGCGCACCGGTATTCGTACTTGTAGAATTAGAAGACATCGTGAATTGTCTGAAGACGAGCTTGCGAGGTTTTCTGTACATTGCGACGTCAGCGAAAGCTCAAAGGACTACGTCCAAGGCACCCCAAGTGCTATATCGCACGACAGGATTTTCGAAGATGCATCATACCTCAAGATTAGATCTGGATCTAGTGCTGCACAAGAAACCAGAGCTCCTGTTTCGCGTTTGGAAATGGAAATGGGAAGAGCGCTCGAGGTGCTCTCCCAATGGCTGCCAAGGAAAGGCTCTCACACGTAGGAAAAAGAAAAAGATCGGATGAGGCCGAATGGAATTGAAGTGAATTGAAGTGAATTGAATTGGCCGATTACAGCAAGCGAATGCGTCCTCTGGCTTGAACCGTAGATCGTCACGGTGATGGTGGAATTGTTTGAGGATGAGTTTATAAGAGAGAATGTGTTCGTGTCCGCTCGTAGAAATGAGGGAGCGGGCTGGATGGATGGGGAGGGGGGGAGGAGATGAGAGCAGAGCGAATGGATTGGACGGACGTCGGCTGAGTTGAAATGAGGTGAGACAAGGGTGTTGTGGTCGTGGTTGTGTTGTTGTGGTTGGTGAGTGGGAGAGTGTAAGAGTGTGAGAGGGCTTGGCTTTAGAAACCCATGGCTCCACTTCTCAAGCTGAGTGAGGTTAGGGCAGGTTAGGTGAGGTTAGGTTAGTCTTGTACATGTACTTTGTAAAGACAAAAAAGGGCGACAAAAAAGGGCGACGGGTGGGCAAAAGGGAGTAGCTGTCGCAGGGCGGACGGTAGAAGAAGGTGTTTAATAATAACACAATTAATACGAAGATGATGACCAGCTAGTGAAAGTGCCGAACCTGAAGGTTTCGTCTCTCTAGCCTATTACAGTACAGTACATGTCGACACAAAAAATAAAAATAAATACGAACGATCTACTTTTGCCACAATTGGATGGGATGAGAGATGGAGATACATCTTTATCCTATATATAATTATGTGCTTGAAGACTGCTCGCTTTCTTCGACGCCTGCGCTATCATCGCAACACGGTACAGTACTGTATAGTACAATTGGTGCTGATGAACGCTGAGATGCACGGAAAGGGAGGCTGTGCTGACCTTCTACAGTACATACAGTACTCTACGTCCAAAGTCGCACGCCCGTAATGTATCAGAGCGAAACATCTGTTTGATCCCCGTGTAAACACAATTGCTATCCATCTTCCTGCATAAGAAGGAAACGAACAGTCGAACCAGACAAGGGAGTAGAAAATCTACTTCCAAGGCTCGCAGCATCTAGAGAACGACCGCCGTCATCATGTATACATTGTCTGCTTTATTAAGGAAATGTACCCGTACATGTACCACTTTCCATCTGTCAGGGTTGTACTGCAGTAAGTATACTTCGAACTTCGAACTTCGAACTTTGTAGATCACAATCAAACACCAACGCTCAAGTTTTTTCAGACTCCAGAGAAACAAAAAGAACAAGATAAGATACAGTACATGTAGCTCTCATCTTCCTGTTATGTATCATTACGAAGGTATGTACTGTACAGTACTATATACTGTATTTCATTTCATCATCGTTTCGTTTCCGTCTCAGCTCAGCCTTAGTAGTACGTACTCACACCTCACGGCCCTCTCCCCCTCTCCCCCTCTCCCCCCGCATCCCGGATCCTTCAAAAACCCATCACCATGCCCTCCAAACAATTACATTATTCCACAATTACAATTACAGTGTGTAATACTCCTCGTACAATAATCCTTCCTCGTGCTCTTTGTAAAGAATTGAACCCTGCATATGCAATCCAACATATCAATTCGTAATAATCACAGCTCGCCAATCCATCTTCCATAGTCCAATCCACCTCACCTCACCTATTATGTATTCTATGCATCATTATTATCATCACTGCCTTGGAACAACCCCTTGACCCTCACCCTTCATCCTTCATCTTCCGACTCAATATTCCAAACCCTCGCGACGGAAGACGGAGATTACATACTACTGCAGTCCCGGGGCGCACGCTGCAACATCCTACACCTACAGTAGGTACTGTACCTAGTCTAGTGTAGTTACAGTAGCGATATCTCCCCGCCTAGCGAAACAAAGTCGTCAATAACAGGGAACTTTCGCGATCAAAGCCTGAGCGCATATCCAATTTATTGCTTCTAAGCAATGCAGTCAATACCAGATCTAGAGATGATTTTGACTTTTGGCGTCAGATTGTGGAATTCGATGAACGCCGGGAGGAGAGATATGGAGGGATTGGAATATTGAGCGCTTCGAACCCCCCTTGTTTGCAGCATGGGATGTCTGCAGCACGTGGTATTAATATCACATAGTTTATTCTACGACCTTGACGTGCGATTGTCCAGCATTTCATCTTCCTACATCCAGGTAGGAAGGAATATACTGGCTGCTATACCTGGGAGGTTTGGTCTCTTCCAATTCCTTGAGCTAGATAGACCAAGAAAATTTGGCTTAGGCACCTCCTGAAGGGTGTCTATTGACCTCTCTGCACGACAAGCGAGCTGTTGCAGTAAGGAGTAGCAACCAATCGGCCATACCATCGATTTCGATGTCACATTGTGGAACTGGCCCTTCAAGGGAGGTCGCTCCACTCCTGAGGCATTCTAAGCTTGGTGTCCCCTAGAAAGTTGTACGAAGTACAGGATCCAAAGGGCACCGATATACTTGATGACGTTTTCCGTTATAACTCCTAACCTCCGGATTTGGACATGTATGGCATTCATTACCTCCAAACCACCTGGAAGAAGAGTTTAGCCTGTAACAGTAAAACTACTGGTTAATAGCTTGCCCCCTTTGCTTATTTTATCGGAAAAACATTCATACAGTACCTCTTATCGCTAAGTAGCATTCATATGACTTGTGGCTTTTCACAACTTCACTTCGAAGTGTCAAAGCCCTTTCCAACCCTTATTCTGAGGTTGGGGATACCATACCTGTCTGAGTATCAAAGGAAAACAGTGCTTCAGTTTTAAGAATTCCGGGATTCGTTACGGCATTGGCGGAGCCAAGTAAAAGTAGCGAAAAATACAGGAAACAAGAGGGGGTGCGTATTACGTCGCGGGCGAATATCTGGCACAACTGACACTTATTGGGTTCGGATTTCCCTCTAAAATCCAGAAGTTTTCGTGGCTTTAGGTCGTGGCTCTAGGATGAAGATGAAGAGAACCATACATACATAAGACCAACACCTTAGGTGAAAGAACAATCAATATCTATCCCCATCTCTCAGAGCCTGACAGCGTGTGAGACGAACGAAATTCCACACACTTGATTGATAGCTAGTTCGAAGTCTCTCTGGGGATGCCTTCCAAGAAGATGCGATGATTCCCCAAAGCGCTAGACGCAAGTTAGGAGCACAACATGTGTAACTCAGCTCAGCTTACTTATCTCATGGGAAAATAAAATTTGCTATTCAGTACTTACTAACTTGAGCAGGTTCAGAGAGGCTGGGAAATAACTTCCCTTATCAAGACTGGCCTGACTATACCAGTTTCAATCATCTCAGAGTTGTGTACCGATGTTTCGTGGCATTCAAAGCTGGTGCGGCCTAATAGGCAAGTCAGTGCCAGTGCCAGGGAGGTGAGAGCAAGCATTGAATATTTTCTTTGCAAATCTTAACGTCAGGCACGACAGCGGTTGGGACGGTAGTGGAAGAAGAAGTACGCATGGTGAGGTGCGGGTGTGTAGTCACTTTGTAACGTGCTCTTTGTCAGCTATCCTTGATAGTTGAAGATATATACGGATGTTTAAATCGATGCTTGAACTAGGATCCTTAACCTCCGTTGGTGCTTCGTTATTTCCTCCGCCCCCAGAAGTCTGCTCAATCGTCTGAAAGTGGCCATATATGTCCGAGTACTACAAAGCTATCACTAACTTCAGCCCGTGACCAGCTACAGGTTCTTCTTCTTGCTAGCTAAGTTGCTCGTTCTATCAAGTAGAATTCCACACACATGTCATATTATTAGCTTATTATGAAGTTCTAAAGCTTATCAAACGAAGACAAGCTTCACTCTCATCAATGACGCTCAAAAACCCCGACTTTCTAAAACGAGTCTCGCGGGTCAAGGGACCAACAGGCTCATCAATCTGACCTTGAATCCCGTCGCTTTACTTTCATTTCTCATGGCAGCAATAAGTACAGTAGTGCTCTCAATGATGAAGGAGGCGAAATGACCACGGAAGAATGGTACTATTCAAGGTTGGGAAGTAGTTTCGTAGCTGAGCCTGGCCACTGCATCTTTTCGTTTACTGATCGCTTGATTGTACTTCCTCTCGTGACTGTCTATACGCCAAAGTAATCAAAGTATTTGATGACCTGCTTGTCGCCATTATGAAATGGACAATCAACAGCCGGGATCTGATCTTTGTGTTTGTTATGTTGCAAGTGATAGAAATCATTACAGCATTGGCTGAATTCACTGATGAATGAGAGCTTGGTGGCAAAACTCTTCCAATTGCCAGGTAAAATAGTCACAGGACTGAGGAGTCACGGCACTCACAGCTCACACATAAACACATCTAAGAGTCGTTCCATTGCCAATTGTTACTATACAAGACTCGGAATTTTTTGTAGTTTTATCCAGTCTGTATGTACACAGCATTTTCTATATGCAGTTCTCCTCCCACTCCCTCACTCGAAAACAAAATATCCCCTTCAGTGCACCCACCACCATCTATTACAAGAAAGACATTAGCCAGAGTATGAAATAACTCCGGGAAACCGGTTGCTGCCCATGCACAAACGCGGCCAGCTCGTTCACACATAAGATGATGGATGCTGTTACTGCTGTAGTAAAGGACAGTCGCAATGTCGTAGTGTGGAAGGATCGAAATCAAATATGCTCGCTGAAATGCCAGGAATGTGCGGATGCCCAAATTGCGAAGCACCACCAACAGAAACGAAACGTCATAACTATTTCTCATGAGGTTTAGGGTCCAGCACGCAGGCCCCATTGAGGCTTCAAAGTGGTAGCTAAATCATCTTTGGTGAAGACCACGTCTTTTTGGATTCGGCTGATGCGATAGGCTCCTTGACGAATGGCACTAAGTTGTGTCGTGGAGATTCCGCTGCGGTTGCTTCGAATACTACCGGCATCGCTCATGTTCTCGGGGTCTCTGAACTTTCTGGGTGCCGCAAAATCGAGGGAAGTGAATGTTCCAGAATTTCTGAGCATATGCCTATTTTCATATTAGATCGTATTTTCTTAATAGTTAATACAGATACTACTTACGGGCTAGGCATTGGTGCAAGTTCACTGAACGCACTGACAGTGGGTGCATATGCTGGTACCATCGGCGAGTAGGGCCGTCTCTCACCCAGAGGACTCTCAGATCGGCCGGCAACACGGTCACGATATGTTGGTGGAGGTGCAAATTCCAAGGAACCCATAATGGCGAACGAATCATTACTCAGTTTGGAAGGGGTAGGCAAGGTGTTCAAAGGAGCTGGTGGTGGAAGTGGCCGCTTGGGGGCACCTGGAGGACCCATCCGTCCAGAAGCAGATGAGAAAGCTCTAGGTCCAGGGGGAGGTCCGCGTGCTCCACCGCCACTCATCGTACTCATTGCTCCCATTGAGCCTTGTCTACCGCGAGGTCCTTGGAATCTCGGTGGGCCGCGAGGAGGTGGGGTCATGGCACGACGAGTGATGGGCTCGGCGTATGGCTGGTGTGGCATAACAAATGCATTAGTCTCTGGATCAAAGTATGCTGCATCGCCCAGGTAATTCTCATCGTAGTCTTCATAGTACTGGCCCTGTGGAGCAGGTTTGGACTCGTCGAAGTACTCCTTGTAGAAGGATCGGATTCTGTTAGCTCTGGTTTCTGGGTCCTCGGACTCAGTAGCGGCAGTTGGAGGCAATGGTCGAAATCCCATCGATAGACGCTTTGCATCAAATCCTGGAGCACCGAGTCCGGCTTGAGCAAACTCTTCAGGGGGAACATCCATCGAGTATCGTTGTCCTCGCATAGCATTTGAATTTTCACGACCAGGCGATGGGGGAGTAATTTGAAAGGCTTCGCCATATTGGCCTGCATCCTCCACTAGAGCTTGTTGTGGCTGGGGAGGTGCCGATGAATCCTTCCGGGCAGGTCGAGGATTGGCAGGCAGTGAGTTGAAAGACGCTGGGGGTGGTTTGCGAGCTGGATTGGCTGGCAAAGGCTGTTCAGGTGGAGAGGGTCCTGGTGATGGCTCGCGTGCGTTGATCATCGTCCCGAGGTAGTTGTTGCTCTTCCTGAGTCCTGCTGGATCTCCAGCATTGCTTGCATAGGAATCCCGACTGTCAGGCATGGTTGGTGCCGCAACATTGAGACCCTGACCAGGACGAGGACTGCTTGGAAGTCCGTTTCTCTGCGCATCGACTGGCGAAGTAGGAATATAGGCTAGGGCTGGCACAACAGGGTATGGCAAAGCTGGGATGGAGTCGCTTCTAGCTTCGATGGGACTCATCGATGGATTGACCTGAGGCAGAGAGTTCTGACGGACAGGATAAGCGGTGGACGGTGGAGTGCTTTTTGGCATCTGTCCGGCGTTCAAGAGCAGTTCAGAAGTTCCCAACTCTTGCATTCTTGAAGGAGCAGCGCTTGAGCCAGTGTAAATGGAGGAGCCTTGCTTTGATCGCATAGATGTGCTGTCACCAGGGTAGTACTCCTTGACGGGGCGATAAGGATCTTCTTGTTCGTAGATATTCCTCGAAAGTGAGTGAAGGGACTCTCGTGAATTGTGCAGCTCAGGTGGAAGAAGATATGGACTGTCCATTGCCAGATCCATCGACACTTGTCGTCGGCTCATTCCTGATCCAGACTTCTCATCTCCGAAATCCATCGCTGCGACGTTCGGTCCCTTTCTCTTCGGTCGTCCAGGTTGCGGCACATCTCCTAGCCCAAAGTCCATCGAAGCGTGTCGGTCGTTTGCATCCTCTTGTCTCTGCTTGCGGACATGGCGACGGTGAAGAATGATGAATGTTATTGCAGCTCCAAGGACTGGGATGCTACATTTCGTTAGATTGAATCACAGTTCATGTTCCAAGTTTATACGTACGCAATACCAAGAATTATGGGAAGTGTGTAAGTGGAATTCCCGATGGGCTTTTCGCAGGCACTAGCTCCACAGCTGCTGGTTGCCTCGGTCGATGAAGTTGAATCGGCACGCGCCTGTAGTACTTGATCTGGCACAGCGATATTGATTATAGAACCCATCCTGCCAATGACCTCT
The DNA here is from genome assembly GCA_003988805.1 of Ploettnerulaceae sp. D365. Taxonomy (NCBI): domain Eukaryota; kingdom Fungi; phylum Ascomycota; class Leotiomycetes; order Helotiales; family Ploettnerulaceae; species Ploettnerulaceae sp. D365. Next base: position 47,573 of record QYAL01000060.1, read on the forward strand.
GCTTGAAGTGGAATCCGGGGTCCCAGCCTAGGAATATTTGATATCTGACGATTCTCCATAACGTATACAGTTCCAGTTGGCCCAGGCAGCAACCGTTATTGAATAGATACGAGCGAGCGAGCGATGTCGAGAAAGGGGGGCAGAATTCGGTGATGGTCGTCAATGGTCGCGGAAGGTGCAACGGTGTTGAGTGTCATTCGTGGTAAGAAGCAAGTATTGGGATGTGGTGGATGGTGGATGGTGTTGATGACTGCTTGTTTCGGGAATATGGCTATGGCGAGTGTAATATTGAAACGACTTGTAATGTAACGGCAGGTAGAGAAGAGTTGTTGGCAGATGGAAAAAACGACAACAATAATAATTAGGATACTCGAAGGAGTGACTAAGGTGAGTTCATGAGCGAGTATAGAGCAGAGACCAGACGAGTTTATTGCACCAAAATGAATGGCTGACCCGGCTGGCAGGCGCTGGGGATTGAATTGTCGTGTGAGGTTGAAGATGAATAAAGAGCTGCTGCAGAGGAAGAAGGAGAAGGGGGAGGGGCGGTGGCAGAGAGAAGGATTGAATGGGGGTGGATGGATCAGACGAAGAACAGGCGCTGGCGTGTGATTGGATCGGATTGGATTGGAAAGGACTGGGACTGGGCCCAGGTGGTGCGCGCGGACAGGTTGAGTGGAGTGAAGTGGAGTGGGAGGAGTGGGAGGAGTGGGTAGATGGTAGGTTTGATCGGTGGGGGGGTGGCAGGGCAAGGCAGGGGAGGATAGGGATAGGTTCCTGGTGAAGCGGGCTACAATTATTACTGTAATGTAGCATTCGAATTATTATTCGGAACTGGGAACTGGTTGGCGAGATGAGAAAGAGAGGCGGAGCAACAAAGATGTTTGGGATTGTTTTACGTTTCGTACTGTACTGTATCCATAAGCTCTTAAGCTCTTCTTCAACTTGGGAATCCTCTTACTGTGCTCTAATCTGTCCTGTGTCGGTACTTGTGTCACAGTAACATATATAAAGATCTAGCTGATCTATTAATAATAATGATAATAATAACAATAACCATCAACATACGTACTCTAGAGGAATGCCAACTCCACTTCTCCTGTTGCAATAATGGACCCCTTTGAGCTAACCATGGAGCCTAGGCCGAAGACAGTCAAGCTTCAGGTACCACTTCTCGCGGCGACCAGGGCGCTATCAAGCCTCATCAAACTCCTGATGAAAATCTTGAGAAGAGAGTACCTTCGTACGGGGGGAAACAATCCTGCATGATTTTGCGCGGATGTCGGAGATCATGAAGTGTGTGCAGGAAGGACGGGAACGAAGCTTAACGTTCTGTTGTACATGTACCTGTATCATATGTAGAGTGTCTCTGAAATTTCTCCGCTTTTGGGGATTGATGTAAACAACATAAACGGTGGCCCCCCCTTACTTCGATTTGTGCATCACCAGAGTGTTCTAGCTGCGCTGCCACTTCTAGAAGCCATCACCCGCTGGGTAGCTTGCTTTATTGACGTCGCCGAGAGTTTGAGATTGGCACTGTTGACTGCAGCGTGATATCGATATCGATACATTATCAGAAATAAGCATTTCAATTGTCAATTCATGCAAAAATTCGTCACCTAATGATTCTAACGACGACGACGACGACGACGACACTATGACAACAGCAATAGCATAATTCCCCCCCTATTATAATTGAACTCCGGTCCCGGTCCCGGTCCCCGTCTCGGTCCCCCGTCCCCGCCCCGTCTCCCGACATTTGTAGCCTGAGGCAAAAGGTCTGGTCAATACACTGCTGCCTGAGGTGCAGATCATGGATTCAGGTTTTCGTTCTTTGGAATAGGTACATAGCACTGTAACAAGGCCTGGACTTGCTACAAGATTAGCTCTTACTTAGCCTCACGTGAAGGCAAAGGGGAGGGTTAGTTGGTTCGACTTAAAATCGACCCTGTCAACCATGTGATATTACTCGCCATGGCAGAATTCGACCTCTCTGCCAGCTTCATTCCTTCCCTGCATAAGCCAGCTTCCCTCCTTCCTATTGCTCGGCACAGGCAAGCCCTTCTCTATCTTATCGAGGCACACCCAGTTACCATCGTCGTCGGCCAAACTGGGTCTGGGAAAACAACTCAGATTCCTCAGTACCTTGAGCAAGCAGGATGGTGTTCCGAAGGCAAGATTCTTGCTGTGACTCAGGTAAGCTGTTGGATACAACTAGAAAACCAGCTAAGCTAAGCTAATATTTTTATAGCCTCGCCGAGTGGCAGCAACTACCGTTGCAATCAGAGTTGCAGAAGAAGTAGGCTGTGAAGTCGGCAAAGAAGTTGGTTATTCAATCCGATTTGAAGATGTCACGTCCTCGGCTACCCGTATCAAATTCCTCACTGATGGACTGCTGCTCCGCGAGGCACTCGTTGATCCCCTTCTCTCACGCTACTCGGTTATCATGGTCGATGAAGCTCATGAGAGGTCTTTGAGTACGGACGTCCTTCTTGGCGTCCTCAAGAAAATCATGAAGAGGCGATCAAATGATCTGCGGATCATAATTTCTAGCGCTACACTACAAGCAGAAGACTTCCTAAGATTTTTCATGAGTGATGCAGAAGTACTGCCTAAACCTTCGACAGATGCTGCAATGACTATGGACGACCTGATATCAAGTTCAAAAACAAAAGACACAGGATTTGGTGGCGAGGTCGGTCGCATCATTAACCTGGAAGGCAGAATGTACCCTGTTGATGTCTTGTATCTAGAAGCCCCAGGTGAGGATTACGTCGAAAAAGCTGTGCAAACTGTATTCGACATCCACACAAAGGAGCCAGAGGGTGATATCTTGGTCTTTCTCACGGGAAGAGAGGAGATAGACTCTGCAGTTCAAGCAATATCCGAGCGCGCAGCAGAACTCCATCCTCGAGCTCAATCAATCATGCCACTTCCTCTCTACGCCGGACTTTCAACGGAGCAACAAATGTATGTCTTCGAACAAGCACCTGAAAATACCAGGAAAGTCATCTTCTCCACCAACATCGCGGAGGCATCTGTCACAATCGACGGCATTGTCTACGTGATAGATACAGGCTTCGTCAAACTGCGCGCCTACAACCCCTTGACAGGAATCGATACACTGACCGCTACACCTGTTTCCAAAGCATCAGCCACACAAAGGGCGGGCCGAGCGGGCCGAACAAAGCCCGGGAAGTGCTATCGCCTTTATACTGAATCTAACTTCCAAGCCTTAGCAGAAGCCACCATACCAGAGATACAAAGATCGAACCTCGCACCTGTAGTCCTGCAGCTCAAGGCTCTCGGAATAGACAATATTGTCCGCTTCAACTTCATCACTCCTCCCCCAGCCGAACTCGTAATCAGAGCACTGGAGCTTCTCTACTCTCTAGGGGCTCTAGATGACTATGCCAAACTCACTAAACCCCTCGGAGTTCGCATGGCAGAGCTAGCAGTCGAACCTATGATGGCCAAGACGCTCCTCTCGGCTGCTTCATTCGGCTGCCTCAGCGAGATTTTAACTATAGCCGCAATGACTAGCTTAGGTGGAAATATCTGGGTGCACCATGAAGGCGAAAAGAAGCGTATGGAGACCGCAAGGCGGAAGTTCGCCGTGGAGGAAGGCGACCACATCACACTTCTGAACATCTACCAAGCGTTCGTGAGTAAAGGCAAAAAAGAGGCGAGGTTCTGCCACGACAATTACATCAACTTCAAAGCCATGACCCGCGCCGTCTCGATCCGGGCACAACTCAAACGCTACCTCGAGCGCTTCGGTATCTCCATCGATGAAACTCTCTCTTTAAATGCAAACAAACAACCTCTCTCGGTTGGAGGCCCTGACAAAGGGGAACAGATCCGCCGCTGCTTGACAACGGGATTTTTCTCTCACGCAGCGAAGATGCAACCTGACGGCACGTTTAAAAATGTGGCTGGCGGAACGGTATTGCATGCGCATCCGAGCTCGTTGATGTTCAACCGGAAGGCTGATTGGGTTATCTTTCATGAGGTTATGGAGACTGGAAACAAGACCTTCATTAGAGACGTGACGAAGATTGAGAAGGGCTGGTTAGTGGAGTATGCGCCAGAATTTTATAAGATACGATGAAGCTATACTTCATCCAGAGTAATATTACACTTCACGTGAAATTCTGTGCACACCGAATTTAAGGCTGTTGAGCTACAGATGCGACCCCGAAGCTTCATCCCTTTCGTTTCTCTATTGTTGCAAGCTCTTGTAGTGACGACCACACGCGCATTTGAGACCTACACGATGCCTAGACCCAACTGCATGTCCTTACTCTACGTTGTAGGGAAAGACATTCGTACCTTGTCGACTATCAGATACTATACCGAAGACTCACCTACCAGCAATTCAAACATAGTTCCTTTCAGTTGAAGAGCTCTTGATTACCACAAGTAAGTCTACAGATCAACTTCTTCGCACTTCAACTCGTCGAGTATAAAAGAACATATATGATTGCTATTTATTCCTGCTATGCTGTAGCCTTGCCAATGACCTAGACTTTCCGACCACGGGTTCTTCTTACTTCATCTTGCAAATCAAATCCAAGCCCAAGCCCATTTGTATCAACCTTCAAAAATGTCGCACCGCACCCCTCAGAATTCAAACAACTTCGTTCTCGCCCACCAAAACTCCGATTCCTCAGCCGCAAATCCATCATCCTTCAACTGCACCATGACGCCTTTCTCCTTCCCGCCAGCAACCTCATTATTACCCTCTCCAAAAACAAGTAATCTCCCTTCCCCGCCCTTTCGCCCTCCTCCCTCCCTCTCGCTCCTCACATACCTCGGCCAGTTCCTGCGTGTCGGGTATCTGCCCGGGACTTTATTCGGATCCCCACTTGTGACAAAACTCGCCCAGTACGTGTGCATCGTCCCGCTGATCTCATCTACCGTCTTACTCTTTTCCTTTATGCCTGGTGTGTGGGTCACCCACGAAATATGCGTACCGTGGTCCGCACCTCCCCTCACGCTTGAAGATGCTGCGAAATGATACAGGTAAACCGGTGGATCAGCCTGGGCAGCGTAGTGCACCGTCTGTCTCACTGGAGCGATGTATGCAAACTGTCCATACGCCTGCTCCAGCCTCTTGAATTGCGCTCCTAGACCTGGCCTCACCTCTTTATACTGCGAGTGCTTATCCGTGGTCGGATCCGGATAGACCTTCTGCAACTCGAGGAGATCACTTGCTTGCAGCCCGGGTAGCAAGTCCGCAAAGAAACCAGAGAATTCTTTATTGGTCTTTGCATTCTTGGGCACGAACATGGCGCCTTCGTTGGTGTTGTAGCCCGTTAGAATGGGAACTTTGTGCCATTTCCCGGCTTTCCAGGCGTCGATTGGAGGGGTGGATATGATACCACCTTTGCCTTCGATCACGGGCTGGAAAGGCCACCGGACGGAGGGATTGTATTTATTGAATATGGTCTGTGAGGCTTTTTGGATCTCAGACATGCTGTAGCCACGTAGGGTGGTGAGGAGGCGAGCTTCAGGAACGGAAGAGCAGCCTAAAAGGGTAAGGAATTCGCGGAATTGAAGCTCGTGCAGCGGATTCGAGGGTGTATAGACTGCGCGGGCGGTTGCGGCTCCTGATTCAAGGATTGCGCGTGCGAAAAGAGGTGGTTTATCGGTATTGTAGAGGAGATGATGGCCAATCTGTAGATTGTTAGTTTTTGATCAAACATCGCAGAGGTATGAAAAGTAAAGGAGATAAAGCATGAGAAGCTCGCGAAATTCGAGTTCCCAACTCCAGAACAGAACAAGAGGAGCCGACAGTTTGCTCAGAATAAATAATGTATGGACAGTCCTACGTACTGAGTGAGCCCCAGCACTACTCCCTCGAATAGTCACATTCTCAGGATCCCCCCCGAACGCGGCAATATTAGCTTGTACCCACTCCAGCAACAACTCCTGATCTTTTAAGCCCACATTGAGCAATCCCTCCTTCGCCATAAGCTGTGATGATAGAAACCCAAACGCCCCAACTCGATAGCTGAAAGAGACAGCAATCATTGGCTCAGCTGACCATGCTACAAAATGCGAAATCAGCCACGAACTATCTCCAATCCCGCCATTGAAAGCTCCCCCATGGAAGTCCACCAGAACAGGTAACTTGTCGCCTGATTTGTGGACTTTAGGTCTGTACAGGTTGAGATTTAAGCAATCTTCACTCTGCTTCGGCCCGCCACCAAGTGAGGGGCATCGATTCCCATAATTTCCAGCATCAAACTCCAGCTCCGAAGCATCCACACGGACCGGTGGCCTGAACCTCCCCAAGCCCTCTGTCGAAAGTCCGTACGGAATCCCCAAAAATGTTTCTAGGACTTGCGGATATCCCTCACTCAACTCAATACCCACGAATCTCCCCTGTTTCAACACAACCCTCGGACGATTTTCTACCTTGATGGGCGAAAACATATTCTTCCCATATGAATACGTCAGGAACCACAGACATAGCGTCGCGAATGTGAGCAACGCAAGGACCGGTCTCCAATTGAGGCGTCTCCGGAGCCAGGTGAGGGTCATTTTCTTCGATGTCGTTTCCTTGGTAGGAGAGCTGAGAGAGAACGTTTCTCGGGATGAATTGAGGTGGCTATTCTCATAGCAGCGCCTCATTCGATATAACCTCCGAGGAAGATGGTATGCGTTGTGTAATTATGAGAAGTACTAGAATGGTGAACTTAGGTTCAAGTCGTCGTTATCGGCGGTTACGAGATGATGCCACGTGATAGATGAATTAGGTGGCGGTCTCAAACCCATAGTACCTCTTCGATACTTCTTTCTCACAACAGCAATTAGAAAATTTCCGATCTACATTTCACAACAATAATTTTGTGAGATCTGGATAAATCCCGTTGCACCAAGTTTGGTTTGGTAGGTAGCGAAGGCTTGCGGGTCTTGTCCTCACTTGTCTAAGCTTGGCAAAACGTGTCATGCTCATTGGCTCAGCCACCTTTGAACGATGCTGATCAGTACTTTGCTTCCCTAAGCTTATTTGAATGACTGGTGAGATATGATTTTTTTCTACCTACTCTGTTAATCTGCTTGTAGATAGGAGGGTTAAAATATGTAACAAGCTTGCACGATTGAACGATAGAATGACTTTGTTCCTCGGCTTTTGGGCCGCTGCATGTTGAGCTTTTCTTCATTGTCTACCTCTCAAATGTTCGATATGATCTTGTAACCTATGTGATACAAATTTTCTACCGTTCGTAAGATCCTTGTGCACAATCACTTATGCATTTCCATCTTACAAGATCATATGTCTGCCAATTCTTAGTAGAGTCAAGAATGATTCAATATGTTCAATTCTTAACCTTACTACATTCTCCTATGACGTAGCGAATCTCAATTGGAATCAAGGGGACTACATACCATTCGCTTCCTGAAGAAGTACTGCAGCTAAATTTTCTCTGTAGCACGCGCCTTGGAGAGCATTCTATAACTCGCGAACAAAAAAAGTTCCTGGATGACATAGTAGGTGGTAAAAGTATGAGAAATGCTGTAAAGTAAGTTGGACCTACTAGCCGATAAAGATGAGGGAGCAAAGAGTAGTGTAGCAGAGTAAGAACATGATTATGACAAGAGGATGTCAACTTGAAAGTTAAATGCAAGGCCCTAGTGGTTTGTGGAATTACGTAACTGATTTACATTATGAGCCCAACATTGAGGAACTAAGAGCTCATAATACTATTCCAAAGCAAATCCATCGAAGGCGAAAACAAGACTGGAATCTTGATGTTTTTTTTTGCATTATAAATGCAATGACTATGTTACATGAGGTTGGTTCCTCAGTTGCCTTCGGGCTATGTTTACACTTTCAGTCTTGATAATCCTCAACACTGCCTCAAACCAGCTTGTTAATGATAAGGCCTCGGGACACCCGGATGATTTCATCCAGGAAAACCCAATACACTCCTTACCATGACCGCCATAGGGTATGAAAAACGAAACGAAACGAATAACTCCTAACGCTACGCTCGAGGCCAACGACATTAAAGGAGAAAGGAAAGATCTGAAAGCGAAAGCGAAACGAGACTAAAATCTTCAATTCTGTTTCCAACACCATCAGTTGTGGGAAAGTCCCAATTGTCCGCCAGGACCGTAACCAGCACTCATGCCCTTATCGCCCTCAGTTAACTTCCTAGCCATCTGTCTCTCAGCCCATTCTCTGCTAGCTTGTCGACCTCTCTCAGCTGCCTCTTCTCTCGCATGCTTAGCGGCAGCCTCTCTATCTCTCTTCTCTCTTTCCATATCCTCGGTGAGTCTAGCATCTCGTTGGTATATCTCTTTCGCGCGTTTCCGAAGATCAGAATCGGTAACAGAAACAGCCCGTCGCAAAGGACGGCCAGTCATAGAAGTGGCGGTCAAATTTGGTGATGGCTTGCGCACAGGTGGAATGAAAGTACCTTTGGAACGAGGAGCTGGAGTGTTGGCGAGGGCGAGTTTGGCGATGGATGGACGGTGGGCACCAACGTTTGAGCCTCGTTTCGAGATCGAAAGATTGTCACCCTCGATGTCCTCCAGGCCGACTTTGCTCTGTCGAGCCCGACTGGCAACTGTCTCACGTGGGACCGTGCCTGATAGTACGCTATTGCGGACTGGTCTGGCTTTGAACTCGCGTCGCTTGCGCTCCTCTTCCTCCTGTGCCTTTAGACGTGCTTCGTGAGCTGCTCTCTTCCTTCGAGACAGTTCTTCTCCAGGTAGCTCAAAGGATGACTTCGTAGGAGGCTTCGACGACCTCATTTTCGAGCCTGGAAGGTTTAGAGTCGTATGTAAACCATCTTCGACTGACTGACGTTGGGCAAGGCGGGCCTCACGTTGTTCCTTCAACTTTTGCGCCACGGCCTCTCCGGGAAGCTCAAAAGTAGGGCGGGTTAATGGCTTGGTTGATCTTACAGTCTCCTTTGGCGGAAGAAGGCTAGCGGGGCGTCTGAGAGGTGCCTCCACAGTCCTAGCCTGTTCCTCGATAGGGTTGGAATTCTTGGGTGCTGATTTGAAGTTCATTGAGGCGGCTTTCTTGAGGACTGGAGCTTGCTTGGGGGCTTGTTTTACTCGCATCGTTGCATATCCAGACTTTGGCGCCTGTACACGCACCGAGTTCTGCTTCCCTAAGAGCTTGATAGCTGTTTGCTGCCCGGACTTATGTGAAGCTTCATATGAATTTTGTCGCACCTGTGATTTCTGTCGCTTTTCAGGTGATAACATGCTTTCTGCCAATGTAGCTTGATTTAGAGCCTCGAGAGCCTCTTCAAGTTGGTCAAGAGCTTCAACGGAATCTTCGATTCGCGAAACGGGCTTTGCTGGTGATCGGCTGGTGATCTGTTGAACAAAGGAATCTTCACTTTCTCCATCTACAGGAGTTGCACCCACTTCCAAGCCATAAGCTCTGTCTACATCATCGAGTGTTTTAACTGGCGACCCTATTGGGGTGTGACGGAGAAGGTTTCCCTTTGCCAATTGCTGTCGTGCATCAGGCATAGGTGATGAGGACTCGAAAGGTGCTTTGGCAGGTCCATTACTGTCAGTCTCAAGAGGAGAGTTTAACAAAACTTCCCTCGCTAAAAATAAAGAAGGATCAGTACAATTGTTTCCGAATGCGATCTCGCGATTGATTGTGGAAATCTTCTGGCTTCGATTCGAGCCTGCAGGGCGGCCACCGAAAAGAGCAATGAGATCGAGTTCCCCTAGTTTCTCCGAAGAGACCGAACAGTCCCGAGTTCTAAGTAAAGTTGAGAAATAATACGAATACTGACCTGCTTGTGCCTTCGCTAATTGGTGTCGGGTAGTCCGAATAGGTGGTTGGTCTGGTAAACTTTGCGGTTCCTCTGTAAAAGAAGTGGTTTCTAAGACTCGGTTTTAGCTCAAATGCCATGATTAGATTGAGAAGCTAAGTACCTTTGCGACATGGAAGCACCAGTGTTCTCGGTGACTTTGGTTCAACGGCATTTGAGGCTAGTTCGAGTGTAGGGATCTCCTCTCCCACCAAAGTTTTCTGAGAGTCTGCCTGCTTGTCCTTCCTCTTATTCTTGCTCTTCTTGAATTTCTTTCCAACGCCTAGCGCATTCTTGTAGGCCGCCTTTAAACCCTTCACCTCTGCTTGCATGGCATCTTCCATGGTGCTAAAGGTATTTGTGGTCATCAAAACGTTTGTTTCTGTGAGAGCTTCGGGCTTATTTGCCGATATGATAGACAATGGTGTTTGAGAAGCAAGAGCAGTGTCGTCCTCTGCAATTGCGAATTTGCGAGATCTGGTCACTCGAGCCATGTCGGCGACGGAGATTCGAAATTGGAATCGATGGAATATGGTTCTGCCGCACCCTAGTCTCGGGTTTCGGTTTGCGACGCGATCGGATGCAAAGTGTAAATAAGGTGGTGGTAGAGAAAGTAAGCTGTGGTATCAGTTCGATGTGCGATGAGCCGCATAGAGATGCTGAAGCTGGGATGCAATTGGAAACCGTCAATGCTCTTATCGATTGTAGGATGTCGGTGAGGATGTACACCTTGCGCGCCAATTGTTCTTGCGCTTCCTCGATGAAGTAAAACATGTATTTTCAGCCTAGTTAACACGGCAACCACGGCCGTCGTGGCTAAAATTGGAAGCTAAGGAGCTATTCGCTGGTGGTTCATAACGCGTCAGTTTCGCGCAGAGAAAGAAGGTACTGTATCGGTCCTATCAGATTAAAAAACAATTATCGATGCGCACACGAGTTCTGCTTTCGTTGCGACGGCCACAAATCTGCAAGCCGTAAATTCAGACCAAGCTTAATTGCCAGTTTCCGGGGTATCTAATGTATAACTATCGAGCAGTCCCTCGTTACCGAAGAGGAGTCCTGTCCTAATAAACGCCTTTTACATGCCACTTAACTATCTCGTGGCTTGTAATACAATGTCTATAACACAATCCCTGTGTTGCGATACTTATCCATTTCTTCCCACCGATAGTCGTGGTTTATTTTGTTTCCCAGCAGAACCTTCAGTCGGCATTTGTGCCTGAACTAGCTTGCTGGAGCATAGGAGCATGCTCTGTTGGTATCCTCACAAGTGTTTGCGGTAAAGTGAGTGCTATATCTGACTTCTGCTGTGATTCCTCGCCCTCACTGTCTCCGGGATCTTTGGCCTTCGGTATTTTCACTGTTATTGTGTTAAAAAGGGTACAAAACAAAGTGTTTGAAACAACTTACTCGATGCCATACTAATCGCACGGAGGACATTGTGCCAATTCCCCAGTACGGTGGCAACAGCTAGAAAATTACTACTCTGCCGATAGGTGTTGAAGATATCCCGTACCTTCTGTCCCATCCGAAAGTGTTGACAACTTCTCCTCCAGCATTTGCATTTGCCCGGCTAGCCCAGCACTCAAGTCCCGCAACTGCTTCAGGCTCTCCAATTCAGCTTTCTTCTCGTTTATGCGCGCAAGAAGGATTGGCGACTGTCCTGTTGCTGCAGAATTGCTGGATGTCGAGGCTTGTCGCAAATGCGAAGGGAGGGGTCGTGACGAGTTGTACATTTGAATAGTTGGGTATCTGTGATGGGCTGAATGTGATGAAATCGGATTTATTCGGTTCAGCAGAGCACTTGAAATTCAAGTTAATGGCCAAATTCCGAGGGAATTTTGTAAAGTTCAGGAAGGTGATGTGAGCCCGTAAACTTTATCAAGATAGATAGGTATGCACGGTAAGATGTTTAGCCTGCTATCATTGAGACAGGGTTATTCCTTGGTAATCACTAGCGGCCGCATCAAGCCAAGCCCCTTTGAGCTCAATGTCAACAAACCTCAGAAATTGCGATCCAAAATTCTTTGATGTCAACAATCCGAACGACGAGAACACGTTTTGTTATTGCAATTGCCTCGCTACTTCAGCTACTGCTACAACACCTTCTTGGAGCCTTGAGAAATATTGCAAGCTTCTTGCCGCATGCATTAGCATAGATGGCTCGACTGAATGAGCCTGCGGCGGCGCCGACAGAAACAATGGAATCTCGTAAGAGAGCAGCACAATACCTATCTGGTGGAGATAAAATACTGATTATAGAGCCAGTTAAACGCAAGTTTATGCGGCAGAATCGCGACATAGCTCGAGCTAATTCAACACAATCACTTCGGATTCGGAACCTGGAAAACGAAACGTCCAGGCTATTAGCCGAAAACTTGGGTCTTCGAAGGGAAATACTACAACTTCGGGGGAAATTGGAGAATGGGGAAGCGCAGAGAATTGCAGAGCATACCGCAGTAGTGAGATCACAGCTAGAGGCGAAGCTCCTCGAGATCGGCGCTTTACTTTCTGGTCTTGAAAGTGTGCCTTCTCCAAGAAGAGAATCACGACAGAGTGGGAAGTTAATAAGAACAATCCCCTCTAGCCCTGATCAGAAGAACTGGAAGAATATGTGCACTCTGAGCGAAGCTGTGGCGGGTCAAGAGGGACGACTGCCACCTATTTTGGAGAACAAGTCTTATCCAAGGAGGACACTTGAGTATTTTACACACCAATCACGTACCAAAGCAATGCTAACAGTACATTAGACAGCAAGAGATTCTCGATTTGGTTGCAGATGCTGAACTTGATACGACGAATTCTCCAGAAATTGGACCGCCCCCAGTATCTCAGTTTGTGGATGAAGACCCAGTGAAGATTGACCTACCAAGGCGGACTGAAGAGGACCTTGAAGAAACCACTAATTTGGAACCCGCACTTCCAATTAATCTAGAGCAAAGGAGAAAGCGCAGAGAGAGTGTTGGGCCGTCGGAACCGAAACGAGTCAGCAAGCCAGAACCGACTATAAATGGGGTCCGAGAAACAGCCGGGTCGCTCAAAACGGGGGCGAAAAGGAAATTCAGTATCCGCGACGACGAAGAGACCGAAAGCTCTGCATGTCCACGCGCTAGCTCTCCTGATGATTTTAAATACACCCGAGTTGCGAGCGAAGATACATCGAAGAAGTTACCAAGTCAACAAGAAAAGTCTGGTAACAAGGTGACTAGAGAACTTGCCATTGCTAGGGGCGCCCCTCGGGAGAAATCTTCCGTCGTTATCTCTAATAGGAAAGTTCTTGCACCAAAGAGCGTCAACAACTCCCCCAGAAAGAAACTTCTAGCACCAGATGAGGTAAAACCTACCAAACCGGACCTAAGACTGGACTCCTCACATGAACGATCACAGGAAAAGAAACGAGAGCCTGTCCTGATCCAACCGTCTCCTGGCCCTGTTCTTACCACAACAGAATTTCAAACTGAGCCCGAGACACCCGCAGGATTAAACGACTTTTCGCCAGAATCATCACGACCGCCGTCTACTGCCAGAGTAGAATCTAGGGATACCCCACCTCCTTTGGAGCTCGGTACAGGTACTGACGCTCAGCGGCCAAGTCGTCGAGCTCGTTCTGCTGTTAGTTATGCAGAGCCAAGCCTTCGAGACAAGATGCGAAGACCAACAAAGGAGCTTATCGATGCTGTTGTAAGAGACGAGAAAGCTAGGAATGCAATCAAGCCCGAGGAGAATTCACATAGAGTCCCTTTCAGTATTAAAGAAGAGCCCGAAGCTGACGATGCTTGGAAATCTATGCCAATCGCGTCGTCAGCCACAGTCGATAATAGTCCTTTGAGGAATAAGACTTCTGGCCAGGAGCTCCTTCCTAGTAGCATTACTACGCATAGAAAGCGTCGCGAGTCCGTTTTGAACCAGGTTGAGCTGGAGATCCCGAGGACGGCTTCAGGAAGCGCGATTGCAGCTCTCCTAGCAGAAACTCGGAGGGCTAAAGCTGCTGCAAAGGGAAAAGAGAAGAATTCGGAGAATGACACTGCTGTGACAAAAGGCATAGCAAACTTGGACATCTATGAGTTTCATGGATCTTCCCCGCCTTCATTGGAAGCTCCGCCAAAGGACATTGAGGATCAAAAAATACCACAAAGAGTATCAAGAAGGCAATCATCTTTCTCCAACGACCTCCCACCACAAAGCGACAGCGAAGCCTCGGATATGGAAGCAGCGAGGAAAGTGGACAGAACGACAACTTATCGAAGACAATCAACCCTTGGCTTGAGAAACTCGTCATCAAACGCGGACATATTGAAGGAGGCCAAGACGACGAATTCGATGAAGAGGTCTTCTAGCGCCAATAGCATAACGGACCCGACAGCAAGCTCATCTAGAAGTGACAGGATTTCGGCACGGAGAAGAAGCATGATGTTATGAAAGTATGAATCTTAAGACTTTTCTTTGTGGACTGGATGAGCGATTCCATTGTTGTATACTTTGAGCGTAGGGAACTATGGATGTTTGGATGAAGAGTTCTCTGGATTACGGCAATGATATGATACCAAAAGAGTATTCACTCTATTAAAGAAGCTTCCTTGCTGGCATGCCGCGTGAATATAGCGTATATCGAAGATGTATCGTCTTCTCTCGAGGATATGCGGCCTTCCATGAATTTATGGTCGAATCTTCCATTAACCTCCTCGGCAATTGGTGGACGCGGTTCCGATGCTTCGGTTCATACCTGATACCAGGCGCCTACTTGAAATGCACAACTATCACGAGCCTCCCACAACCTTGGTATAAGTGATCTTTTCCACATTCACACTCTCCACCCCATTAGCATCCTTTCTCAGTTGATACACGTAGAGCGTCAAACCAATCCCCTGAACCTAGATCTCCTAGTCAGCACGTCCTCGTCTCGCTTGCAAGGCGAAAATAGAAGAGGATAAGCTCACATCCATCAAGCAAAAACTAGGCACCATCTCCTCCCCCTCCGCGACCCAGCCACTGCTAAAGGCCCCCGTGGCACTCCCCGGATTCACAAAAAACTTATTCTCAAACTCAAAGGCATCGAATCTGTGCGTGCCACCCCAACACAGAACATCTACATCTAGCTTATTCGCCTCGGCCAGCATGAGATCCGTCTCCATGGGCGCCACCATCGTGAACCCTTCCAGAAACCCAATTCGTAGGGATCCGTGAGTCACAACTTGGGAGAGGGGGAGAGAGGTGGCTTCGGCGTCGAACCTCCCCTTGACAATTTTAAGGTCGGGCGAGATGGAGCGCAAGTATTCGTAGGTGGGTTTGTCAGTGAGGTTGCCCAGACAGAGGGTTTGTCCGATTTTGCCGGGGGTGAGGAGCTTTTTGAACTGTGATCTGGTTGTTAGTATAGTCTCTAGGTGTTACAATTAATGATAGGCACCTTTGGGGGTATGTCAATAGCTCTGTCTGGGATGTGGAGGTCCCCGATAACGAGGACAAGGCGGGAGGTCATGGTTTGCGGCAGTAGTGGTTGGCCAGGAGTTTAGGGGAATTTTGGCGTGTTCATAGATTCGTTCAATTCCAAAGGTATCTGTGGAGACAGACAACAGCTTCTGATTCTCTAATGCTAGGGTTGTGGGAGCTCCGGCGCAAGAGGCGTTGAGGGGAGCTTGGTGACGAGGAAGGCTGCGGTTCGATCAACCAGGGCTGTTTGAGATGTTTGCTTATCTCAGTCACGTGGTTTCTAAGTAAATAATATTGTTTTCTTTCCTTGCAAGCCTTGCCCTGTATTTGGAAGAAGAGAACATGTCTTATTTCTGATTGATCTAAGAGTGTTCTGCTGCAGTGAATTTGACCTTTGATTTGCTATATTGATCACACCAAGCCTGCTTCTCAGCCTGTTGTTACTAGCTCAGTTCCTAAATTAGACAGAGGCTTATAAATGTTTATAACATTTAGATCTAATTAGTAGATATTGACGACTAACCAGAGTGAGTATATCCTACATATAGCTATGCACGTAGGGTGGTACAAATCAGATCTTTTACTCCAGCTACCGCGGATCTAAATATTTCCCTTAATAGCTGCCACTTCAACAACCCAATTTTCCTTGCCATGGTACATGTACGATACCATTATTCAGCTTGGTTTAAGGAGCATTATTGTACTTTCCTCTATGAGTTTCTAACCTACAATAGGTGGGTCTTCTGTGTCGAAGAAACGTATTTTGGTGAACCCCTGTCGACATGGTCTAAAGTTACGGGTTGTGCCTCGAAAATGTTGTTGTTCAGAGACTGGTAGAAACTCGCCCTTTACATATCCCTCCAACCTCCAACAGGAACTTATGGCATTCGTATCCGCTTCGGTCTCCGTTAATTCAAAGTAGACCACTACATGTACTAGCCTTCCCATGTCGTAAGAGAAACTTAGTTCTAACCTCCAATATATGAAAGTGGCAGCAGATCCACTCGAGGATTCTATCTCGGCGGCTTGTCCTTGACCTTCATTGGCATCTCGACTGTGCAGATTTTTTTGTGGATGAAACACAGGCTTTATCAACCTCTAGTAGGCTGCAACTGCCGGCGATGATCATTTGGAAAGGGAGGTCGGCACATATATCACCCGGTTACGTATCGACAAGGCCATGGTCTTCAGATACATAGGTCTTGAAAATTCTTGAAGTTCTAGAACATGCAAGTCCCATATTACAAGCACAGCATCGTTTCATGAGAGACAGCGAGCCATGCAACATTGTCACCACAGTCGTGACAGTCCGGCCTCCGATTTATATACTCATGCAGTCCCGAGCAGAAACAACGAAGTGCAGCGATCATCATCCATAAAACAGGAAAATGAGGCATTTCTAGAGCAGATCGACGCCTTGTGTGTCTGGTACGACCCCTACGGAAGTCTATAGTTGCCCTTATTTGTAGCTCCCGATATCTAACCCCCTACACGTATAACTTGATCGAAGGCACAACTACCTGTCAACACCTTAGAGCAGCACAACAACACCCAAACCGTAACTCAACATATGAGCCTAGGAAACACAGACGCATCGGCCAGCAACGGCTTCCTAACTGCCCGGCCACTAAGTCACTCAAAGCTACCTGGGCCAAAATGTAGCTGTCCGTGCCGATCACCAATCTGGGATCTTTAGTTCGTGTCACCGTACATACCATTGGAAGTCGAGTTATCTGCAAGTATCTCTGTTCACCAAAACACGTGAAGAGAGTATCATGTCGTGCTCTCATGCCGTGGAACCGCTGGCGGTACCTATTGCCTGTCCCAACAAACAGGAATATCTCATGGTTTCCTAGCTTGAAATGAGGCAGGCTGTGCTGTTATGATGCTTGTAAATGTGTTGGCGTCGCTCCACAGTGAGGCACGCAAACATCCTAATGTTGCTGTATATAAAATCCTAGCTTTACGTGATAGTGAATGAGATAATATATTCCCTTTAGATTCTCCACTTCATCTCTCCATGTCATGCAGCTTCTATATGCCGTTGAGGACCGAAGCTGCTTGGTTCTGTCTGTCCCGGCGCCGAGATGTATATTTCTCTGCGTATTTGGACACGTTTGCTCAAGTATACAGTAGGCAGCATGCAAGTGTCCATAGCGCCCTGAACTCCGAGGTCATGACGCCTTCGCCAATAGCTTGTGCTCACGTGAGTCAAGGATCAATAGTTGCATTCCTGCTGTTGTACAACCCCTCCTTCCATGCCTTACATCGGAGAATGACGGTTTGCAGCGGAGCATTCCTGAAATTCGATCATGCTGGGCTGGGCGACTCTCGTGAAACACATGACAGCTGCAATGTTCGTGTACATAACTGTTATGCCCCGAAAATTACAGCATTGCCTGAGACAGTGACACTGCACGTGGAGGAAAGAAAACTTGGGTGCACAGATGTTCTAGAGTAAGTAGATATGACAAGTTTTCTTTGTCCGCACTGGTGTGGATGATCAATCGACCCGGGAAACCAGGACAGCAAAGGATGAGAATGACTCTTGAACACCAGTGGAGAAAAAAGAAAAGAGAAAAGAAAAGAAAGAAAAAGAAGAAAAAAAGATCGTAGGACGAAGCTGGAAGGTGCGGATCATTGCTTCAAGGGATCTTCATAGCCTTTTCACTTTTTTGCCTTGAGAAACTAAGCCGAAGTAATTGGCAACACAGTATCAGATCCAGATCTCTCAACCATCCAACTAAGGACCATAGACACAGGGCATCCCCAGAGGAAGAAGCAAGCGGGCAAGAGAGCGTTCTGCCGTCTTTGACGTTTCCGAGGTCAGATCATAGACCGACAAGCTCAAGGTGGTCTCAAACACTCCGCGGGATCTTTCTTGTATTGATACCTTTACCTCGAACCTTCACCCCAATTCTCACGAACCATTGATTGATGATTCGTCTCACACAAAGCGGCAACCCAAGCTCCAGCCCATGTATCACCGCAGCTGTCATTTCACCTCGCCCAGGAACAGTCGGTAATTGGCTAGTTCTTATAACAATTAATAACAAAGTAAAGTAGACACATTTCCTACTCGGCGGGTGACCGAACAAAGAGAAGAAAGAAAACTCATGCAGCAAGAAGCTGGAACCTGTCTCAGGTCACCGAACAGACTGGGATAGGGAAGCACTCAGGCGTGGGAATGAAGCCATGGAAGGTTTGACTTGGAAGGCAGGAGAAGGACCTGTCAGT
The DNA here is from genome assembly GCA_003988805.1 of Ploettnerulaceae sp. D365. Taxonomy (NCBI): domain Eukaryota; kingdom Fungi; phylum Ascomycota; class Leotiomycetes; order Helotiales; family Ploettnerulaceae; species Ploettnerulaceae sp. D365. The sequence continues at coordinate 66,031 of QYAL01000060.1, forward strand.
AATTCGAGAAGCCTGGCCTGGCTAGACTGCGGCTGGCGCCTTTCAGAGCTACTGTGAAAACCTTGTACATGTAAACATCTGGAAGCCTAGAATGCTATATCATTCGTCGGGAGCGCCTTACAGTACTGTAAGACGGGATAGCCTTTTCGAAAGGGAACACCCCTTGCCGTGGTGAAACTTCAGCAGGCGGCAAATATCTGCTGTCATGGTGGTGGGTGTACATGTAAGGAAGAACTTTCACTGGAATTGCAAGGGAGCAGAATTTTCCACCCTGGAGAATCTCGGCTCGGGCCTGCCCCAGGTTGCTCTTGGTCTCCTCTCGCCAGGCCAAGTATCAAATATGTACATGTAGAGAACGAATGAGAAAATTTTCAGTCTGGCGTTGCAGTGGTCGCCCTATGACATGTAATAACAAAGCAGTTTGTAGTCAGGCCATACGTACCTGACGCCAATATCAAAATAAACCCCCATTGTTTCCGGTGAGGAATACGTGTTGCGCCACGATCCAATCGACGGTACTGTATGCATATGGGGGAAGCTATGCAGCTTTTTTTTTATCTTGCCCGGTAGTTAGGACCCTGTACTCGTATGTACTGTACCTTTCTCTGGCCCCATAAGCCGCTCTCCGGGACGACCTGAAGAAACCCAGCTCATCGTTGTCGTCCCATCAGAGGGTCGGTCCATTATTACGTATGTACGGTACAGTATTATTTGAACGGTATTGGACCCAAACAAAGTGTCATCGAAAGTCTGAAAAGCTACAATTTGCTTTGACAGTGCTGCTGGAAAATATTCACGCTTTGGGTGTGCCGCGTGGGGATAGATTGCAGTAGGTAGCAAAGCTGTACGAAGGTACATGTACCCAAGCCAGGGAGAGGGAAGGCATTGACGCATAACTCCAGAAATGACGGGAATAATACTGTACTGTACAGTAATGGGGAACCAACCAGAACCCGGTGGACTCCGCTTGCTTCCTTCTCGTAGGATGAAACGCCTTCCTTGTGCACTACAGTGTACTTCGTATGATACTTTGGTACCCTTCCCTTCGTAAGAAACTTCTTTACCCAAGATAATTCGATCATACTGTAACAACAGCGCACCTAAACTACTATCGGGATGCTGGTGAGACTATAGACGGCTAGACTCTTATTATTATTCGTCGAGCCGGGAAAAGAACTTTTTACAGGTACCAGAAGTAGCAGTCTACTTCGTATGGCTTAGAAACGGGAAGCTGAGCATACCCGCGTCGATCATGCTCTGCTTGCGCCATACGCACAGCACATACAGGATACCCCTTGTCCATGCTCCGTATTTGCTGTGTATTATCATATCAGTCATTATTCTATTGTTATTATTATTGTTGTCATTATTGTTGTTTCGGGTTTGCAGGTTGACATCTTATCATAGCGAGCGGGTGCAGAAAACAGCATGACGAGGATGGCATTCCCTCCTCCTCCTCCGCACCACTGTACATGTAATCCTATGGAGGAGAATAATGGGACGATGGTGTGGAGACCAGCGGGATTCCCGGACCCATAGTACATACGAAGGTACAAAGTACATGTTCTGTTACTGTATTATTGTACCCCTTCGTACGAAGAGAAGAAAAACGATGTGTTGTGCTTTTTGTGGGGTAAGGACAGTACAGTAAGCAGCCACTGCAAAATTCTTCTCAGCTCAGGGTGCAGGTACAGTAGTACAGTACGAGCTTTGCCGAAAGGAATCCTTTGAACACAGGCTACACAACTAGAGTCGAAAGGTAATTCTGATTCACCTCGGTATTATTGACCCGAACCAAGTAGTTGGTAATAAATACTGTAATGTGGCTTGCGAGGCACAAAACTCGTGACAAATAATAATGACTTGCGAAGATGCAATTATTTTTTGGATTCTCGTCATGTCAATGGTCACTCATTATTACTGTATTCATCAAGGTCGGTCCTGAGACTTGCCCCATAACCTTAGGTTCACTGTACAGTAGTCTAATTCCCCACCCCTTACAGTCAGTTTTAGTCTCCCACGATCAAAGTTCTGGTTGGTACCACTGTAGTGGGGAGGAAGCCGCTTGTGTTCCTCCTCTTTGTCTTCCCCCCAATAATAAAGAATAATATGAATTCTGTTCCATCTGCAAATAGGAGTCGAAAGAAAGGGTGACCAGATAGACCCCAGACCCCCCAGCCAGAAGGTGTGAAAATCCTTTATGTACACTACCAACCGTACCTGACGAAAATTCGAAACATTGAAAAATGACAAAAGGGCTGAAATCTGGGCCGGCGGGTGACTAGATTTAAAATAGCTTTGATGGCAAAGAATGCACTACGTGGGGAAGTGCGAGGCTACCCGCTCAGTCTTTTCCTCAACAGGAGAACCAGTCGCACCGGATGTTTCTCCTAGGTGGAACTAACTAAATTCGCGGATCAAATGCTCCGCTCGGACATGAAACTTTTGGAATGTGGTGGATGGAAAGCTCTTTGACCATGTTTTGATGGATGGCATTTCAAGAGGGGATTTTGATTTTCCTCACTCAAGTAGAAAGGAACAAAAATAGCAAAGTCACCGGGTGGCATACTAGGTAGAAATGATGAGAGTGGAGGTTGAAGCTCTTGGTCTTCGTCTTGATAGACGAGACTGTGATGAGACTCCATTATTGCTAAGCTAACCTGGCCTCGCATAATGACCAGAATGTGTCATAACTGACACTGCTACAATATACTTCACTAAATATGTGAAGCCTTTATGTCAAACTATAGCTGACAACACTGAAGCTCCATTGAGCCAGAACAAGACATTGTGTCATCCGCGCGCCGCCATCCCACAAATTGCTCCTGTTCCAATCCGTCCTGCCATGATGTCCGATATCCTTTCCATGCTGATCAATATGCCCAAGTAGATGATGAAAAGAAAATGTGTTTAAAAAGTAGTGATTGTTCTGCCCTTGCTCCAATGCTGGGACCCAAGGAAACTTTTAAGTGTAATGCTGAAAGACTAGATGTGTGATGCATGCTCCGTAGAATGCTTTTTATACAGCAACCGGCATCGATAATGTGGAAGAACGCCGATCCTTATGAAAGGATATGAGGTATGGGTATTTGTATCGTTAATGGGAAAATTCGAGAACGCCGGGGTATGCAAATTGTTGGTAAACTGGTATGGCGTAGAAGTGAAGAGCTTTAGTGGGTGGATTGCCTCCTCGAGTAACGAGATTGGTCGAAAGAGCTGGCATATGCCCTCAGAGCCTTTCGGGACTCGTCAGAGAGTTGATTTGGTTCCGAGGACGTTGAGGAGTGCGTGCTCTGCATGGAGAAGAGGCTCGATTGGGAGCTCGAGGGAGTGAGGGTAGCCTTCGACGTGGCTGGCGCGGATTGTGCTCTGGTAGAGTATGGGAAGTGTGTGGCTCGAGGCGACGGCGTTGAGCCATATGGTTGTGCATTATTGAAGTTGTATGCGGGTTCCATGAAGAATCCATTGTTTGATGGCTTTGCGGGCCATGATACGGCAGCTCGGGGTGATATGGGAGACGAGGCCGTGGAGCCTGCTGTGGAAGCACTTTCATATTCTGCTAGACGGCAACCTTCAGAGCAATAGACGTTGCCGTCGGTTTGTCTATCACAAGCCAGGCAGAAGGCTGGTGACCATTCCATATCGAAACTCATGGTGTGAATATGGTGGTTCTTAAGTTGGTGATTCGAGGGATCGAGGAGCTGAGCAAATATGGTAGTTTACAATGGCGAGAAATTTGACATCCAAAAAGCAGAGAGCGTAGCTTTCTTAAAAGAATTTTTCTCGAGTTGTGACTGAGGTTGATTTGCACAGTTATGTCGTACCCGGCTTCGGTGAGGTAAGGTGTAAGGTAGGGTATGATGTGACTCAAGATGTGGAGCCTGGTGTGAAATGGGGACCAAGAGTCGAAGATTTGTGCGAGGAGGCTATGGATGGGAACTGTGCTGACGACAGAGAGAAGGATATGATGGAAGAATAAAGTTGGGAAGATGTGCTGGTTGACGAGAATGAGGTGAGAGAAGGTATCATCTCCAGCAGTCAATGCTTTGGTGAAGATGAAAGAATTCACGGATGTGGATATGAGGATTTTATTTGAGGGTCGAAAGCAGAGGGAGGAGGTTACCCATATACTTCAAATGGCTGGCCGAGTTTGGGGGGGAGGAGGCGGGGGTTCGACTGGGAGTTTGCCTGTCGGTCCTGCAGCAGATGCTGGATGGTGCAGATGGCTTTTCCTCTTGCAGCACACTCCCATTTTAGGATAAGCGCAAAAGGCGAAAAAAGGTTTTGGTGGGTGCAGGGGTGGATACAGTAAATTTGGACACTTCGTAGTAGTGGGGGGCCCGGATGGGTGTGGCAGCATCAGATTAGCCAGCATTTCTTTTTTTTGCAACAAGGTGGGCCCATATGTGGTGTGTCACTGGTATAACAGCGGGGTCTTACTAGTACGTGTACCGTACGCATAAAATCTACGAATAAAAACCCGACTTTCACCTGACATCAAGCAAATAATAATGGCTGGTGCTGAGTTTACCATGAGTGGAGCACGAAATTTACTTCCTACAGTATTTTGCAAAACCGTGCTGAAATAATTGCGCCACAATTGGCAGGAAAGAATGCAACCTACCTTTGTACTTGATATGTATAAAGTATATTTAATGTTTTATGTACAATATTACTGTATCGACGCCGCGCCTTACTGGTTTCGCCATTCTAACAATCGATCTTCCCTTCACGCTCTCTCTCAATTCAGATCTCTACCAATCTTCGATTTCTCCTGTCGTGGCGTGCCAAGCTGGCAAGCTGGCGAGCTCGAGCTTGCAAGTTGCCTTCTCCAATCTTCTTCTCTTCCCATCATGGCCCCGGCCTTACGGCGGCGACGTGCGATGTGTTTTGGAGAAGGCAGGATCAGGACCCAGGCCGCAGTGGTGTCCCTGCACCTGACAAGGCTCTGCATCACTTCTTGCATTTGTGGAGTGGGGAGAGGAGAGCAAAGGCTGGCGTCTTCAGTAGTACAGTACTGTACTGTAGTAGCATCATACTTAGTTGAATAGTAATTTGTTGCAGATTCCCCCTTGGAAGGTGGGGCGGCCACTGATGACATTCCTCGATTCTCCTCTAACAGTAGATTATTTTTTATACTTCGAACAGTACAGTAGCAATCTTTCGCTAAACAGAAGCCGAAACAGAGAGAAAAAACTCCTTTCTCGGGCGTCGAGAACAACATAATCAAAATCAATTTCTACCGGATTCCTAAGCCTGATCCAACAAACCTCCTCCCCAGTTGTTGTTGCAAAGGCTGGGGCAGCATCCAACATTCAGATCAGCCTCAAGGCACCAGCGCAGGAGTAATTCGCCCTGTTGCCCTGTCATCCCCAGCGTCCAACCCTGTGGAAAGCTTGAGACGAATCCGACGTGAATGAGTATGGCCGCAGCCTGGCCTGCTACTGGACTGGACTGGACTTGTACTTCGTAAAGTGGCAGCGAAACCACCAGGCTCAGCGCCTTTCCCGCTTTCGTCCTGTAAAGATCCTGCATACTGGACTATACTAATGTATCGTCCGTGGCTTGAGCGTCAGAAACAATCTAACCAGATTGCCTCGCAACTGCAGCAGTACATGGCTGCATTATTGGCTGCGCAGCCATCCTCTCATTTACTGTTGCTGGACTATCCTCTATCTGGACTCCGCTTGCATCGACGATGGGTGATTATTTTCCCTCACTCGTTCACCAACACCACGGCTCGATCCACTCGATACGACCACTCCAAGGAACGCTGGGTTGGCTCGATATTATTTGACTGACTCTCATGCTTACCTGATGTTGTCCAACATATGCTGGAGGCCTCACTTTCGAAGTTCAGCCAAAGCAGCTACGAGTCTGATGCAGCAGAGACGGCTGACGAAGATACGATTATGCAGGCATCAACCGACGAAGGGTCCTTCCATAGATTCCTATCCCTACTATTGTTTTTTCCGCCTAAAGATCATGACTGTCTACAGCCCACTGCAGTACTTTCTGATACGGAATTTCACCTGATTATGAATTCGTCATGATTGCCGCGCGCGTCTCCACCGAAGCTTTGACACCGGGAGAGCATGCTTTGCGTCCACGCTGTCTCAATTCGAGCTTCGATAATCTTGATAAGGCTTCGATCCAAATTGTACGCTTACCGCCGGCTATTCATTTGATGAGACCGCCACATTGCGGCGTATCTGACTTCATTGAAACTACTAGGCCATCCTCGTTCTAAATAATTGCTGTCGAATGAAGCCAGACCGACAACCAGCGGCACGGTTGAGGAGTTCAGGACTGTTACTATTGCGGTGCAGTTACTGTGGCGGCAAATACAAAAATAGCGAAGGAATATTACAGTATTGCGATATGATGTACCTTAACCCCTGACCCGCTGGTCGATCCAATTAACGTTGCCGCCAAAATACTGGATCCTTAAGGAATCATGCCATCTTCGAAACTCCACTCCTTGATCGGGACCATAGCTCGTCCTCGAAACCTCAAGATTTCAGTGCCCGGAGGAATGTCTTCGTTCATTGGTTGTTGTGGCTCTCGACGTACGAAGTGCCTTATCGCTGATCTAAATTCATGCAGCGGGCCGATCAAGTCGAGGTTGACTATCCGGCATTCCTCTACCGTACCCTGTCAGCAATGATTATCTTAAGACTACAGCTTGAAGAACGCAGAGGGCAGGTTTCTTGTATCTTTTGCCTTACTCAGCAGGCTCATAAGGAGCGTACAACTTGCATATTTCAACCCTAGCTTTCATCTCACAATAAGACTGATCATGCGAAGAACATTCCACAAGATACGGCCCAATAGCGCATTGCGGCAGAGTCCGAAAATTTCGATCTCAAGGCTAAATAAAGGCAGCTTTGTTCCATATTACCCTTCAGATTTTGGCTATCAACCTGACTTTATTCGAGGCAGCTATATCTACATGACGCAAATGGGAACTAAACATACCAGTGATGGATCTATCAAGGATCCACTTGGTAACAGGGCGTGGGGGTTTCGCTGCAACTCATAAGACCCTGGCGAGTTATGCCTCAAGCTGTTTCCAACCTCATATCCGGATGATATCAATCAATTCTGGACATGACAAAAGCACATTTTCTAGATCTCACGCCATTACCACCATGAATTGAGGAGCCATAGCATGACTCGATCTGAAGCTTCTAAGAAGCTTACAATTAAGTCGGCCTTCTCCGGCAATACTGGCGCCGTCTTCTGACCAAGGAGCTGAGCTACGGACTCAGCTCGTATCAGACACTTGCAGCGCTCGATAAGAAGTCCATCCTCACAAATCGACAATAATATAAGGTGCTGTAAGAGGGGAACTGCCAAAAACCCTTGTCGGCTTTCCTCGGCACTACGACTTGCGTAAATTACCTACAGTACGTCCTCTTGCGTCGTACTTGCTGACTGCTCCAGGATTGTGGCTTATACATAGCGCACGCGACAACACTGGGGGGCGTGGTCACGCTCTGCGTATATGAAGCAATCGCTCCTACTAGTACTGTGTCTTACATTTTCATCGCACCCCACGAACTCTTGGCCGTGCAGATACTGTATATCAAGTACGAAGTACTGTACTCCGGAGTTTGGTGCGTTTGATAACGACTAGAGCGGGTTTCTTATTTAGGACGGGCCGCATGGATCCAACCCTAAAAAGAGGGTCCTCGGCTGTATCCTTGGCCCAATTTCTCAGACTGTAAAATTTGGGGAGTTGTTTTGCGCGGTAAGCGCAAAGAATAATAGGGTATTATCAACTGAACTGTCAGCATCATGCCAGTGCTGCGCAGCCGATGTCTCTCTCTCGAAGATGTCCATACTCTAGGAGATTATTATGAAGCTGTTTCAGCATCAATATCACTTGATCCAAGATTGCAAACGGCCGTGATCCACCTCCTCATGGCACTTGGAGGTTTCAACTTCCCACATGACTGTTGTCACATCTCGAATTCGTTACGACACCATCCAAGTTCGACTCGGCCGTCTGATTCGTGAAAGCCCTGACCTCTCTGAATTGTCTCATTTATTTGTCCACGAACTACTTACTGTAAGTACAGTAGTATCAATCTTTGCTTTTGTTCTCCACACTCCTCCTGCAAGCACACGGACTCTTTTATGACGAACAGGATATGGCCAATCTGATAGATTCAATGGTGTAATATCATTCGTTGCCACCGGGAATTATACTGGCGCTCTCCCCACTTCTGGCAGGCGAATGATTGGCCTTTACTCAGTACTCGAGTACATGTACATGTACCTTCGTACGAAGTACATACTACTGGGATCGGTGCTGCCTCCGCACCGTCTGTCCTGTGGCACCCCGGTTGCGCCCGCACCCGCTCACAAGCCCCCACGTTTTTATTTCCCTCAGCACCACCAGATACTAGTACGAAGTACTTCATACTGTAGTATCAGCTCCTTCTTGGAGCCACGATGCTTCGAAAGAGTGGCGATGGCGTATTCGGTCTCGGCCAGCTGGCTTCAAATTATTGCCACCTTTCCCATCTCGGTGATCCAAGTCGAGTCGTCGTCGCAAGCTCTGGGGGGGATGGTGTGAATTATGAATTGAATTGAATGGCTTTACTTCGTATCATTATTGGAGCATATCATACATACACATGGCTTCACCTCCCGCACCTGGCCAAGCGTTATTCAATATTTTCGATATTCGCTTATCGATCTCGCTTCAAGACTTCCTGTTCTGTCTCCAGATCCGCTTATTTATCTCAAAGGCACCGGACATTCTCCCTTCTTGTCCTGGGCTCGGATTCACGAGGTCGGCATCCATGCTCATCAAATGATCTTCACCACGATGTTCTCAGGCCATACCCCGTGGTCCTTTCCCATGTTATCCACGATTATTATTATTACGAAGTATGTATTATTGGGATACGTCCCCACACACAACGCCCATGTGTCTTGCCGTACAGTACCAGTAAATAATATCCCTTGCTGCTTGCTACTGTAACCGACGTGGATAAATAATAATGACCCACTATATCTTCGTACCAAACGTTAGAACCCACAAAACTATACTTCGTTAAGAAACGGCGACGCTATTATTTGAGGTCAGATGGCCATTATTGTCATTCAAAGAGCTTAATAACAAAGCTAATGTACTGTACTGTAGAGTAGAGTAGTGTACGATACTTCCTTTCCATACATGTACACACAGGACAGTATCTATCTACTGTATCCTTAGAGCGGCACCTCCCGCCCTCCCTTCTTCCCGTTCCATGACAGTACGAAGTACGAAGTACTTCGTACAATAATAATGTGGCCAAGACTAAACTGACCTGTTGTTTTTTCCCCGCGTTTTTGAACCACGGCCATGCCCGCCAAGGTAGAGAGAGGACAGGGTGCAGGGAATCATACCCATGTACCAGAGTTGCAACAACTGTGGCTCCTCTCCGTAACATACTGTAGTATCATTAATCCCTTCAAGCTCTTCTATTTATTACTTGTACATGTACCTAGGTAGGTAGCGGCAGCGGCAGCTGCGGGTCAACTTCAAAGCAAGCAACTCTGTGGGAAGTGCAAGTGCCTCCCGGGAGTCGTGGATATGGCATGGCATGGCAGGGCAGGGCAGGAACAGTATGGGCAACTGATGGCTGCACACCTAGGGCCTTCTAGCCTCCTCTCCTTCCTGCATTCCTGCATTCCTGCATTCCAGCCTGTCGCTATATTCCCCGCATTCACCCTCTCATCCTTTGCATCCTTTGCATCCTGATCCAAGCAGGCAGCTTACAGTAAGCTTGCAGAAAAGGGGGACTCCAGAAGAACACACAACCCACAGCCAGTCTCCAAGATCGAAGAAACCGCCCATTTCTTTGGTCATTGAACACCTTCCAGCCTCGTCCTCGTACACCCCATCCAGCTGTACTTCGTACAACATATTTTCTAAAACCCAATTCCGGGTTGGTGGGTCACACGGCCAGCGTCGTAGATGTAGATGTAGATGTAGATGTAGATGTACTGGAGGGAGGCGGCAACCGCGAAAGAAATGCATTATTATATACAGCTATACAGCATGGGGGAAAGGCTTCAAGGGGGTTCGAAGCACATGGTTCGTCCAGGCAAGTGCGGAAACCATATCACGAGATCATTAGAAATCACAACTCGAGTCATGTCAGGTCATGTACATGTTCATGTTCATGTTCATGTCGAATTGATTATTTATACGAAGTGTTCTGGAATTCTCATAACGGCGTGTATAGTAAGTAAGACTAGACCCAAACGTCAAGCCACCTCTGCAGGCTTCACAGTCACTTCTATATATGATAGATAAATAAATAAATAACGGAGGGGGAGGACAAGACAAGTTACACCACATCGGCACAGCTGCCGATCCGCGAGTTCCTGCCTACCCTCCAGAAAGAAAAGAAAAGAAAAGAAAAGAAACCGGGGCCTTTCTTTCTATATCTCCTGCGTTGAAGTGTCGGATGCCTTGTGGAAGCATTTATGTTCTGCTAGGCAGATGGGAAATTCTCTAATATCATGAGCTTAGCTTGCTGCACATACACACTCTAAATCTATGCCCAATTAATATATAATGCATTGTAACCATGGTTATTATAGTATATCAACACACATATCCATCTCTCTGTCTCTGTCTCTCTCTCTCTCTGTCACATTACAACACATGGACTCTATTTTCTACTAAGCCTCATCAAATCAAACCCACTCTCTGCAACGCACTTAATCAATACTCAAGCTGGAATGTACTGTACAGTATGTGTACATCGCACATTGCAGGACGCATGTACATATATACACACATGGCCCCATTCTTCACACATCCTCAGTATTTAGTTAGCTAGCCAGCTAGCTACTCGTACAATTGCAACCTCTACTCATCTAGTCACACACACACACATGTTCCTTTCTCTTCTTCCATCACATCTCATCTTTGCCCACCTCTACAGCCCAAGCAAAGCAATTGAACAAGCTGGCCTTCGGGAGAAAATTCACCGAGGGGAACTTGTCATTCGTTATATATGCATGCGGGCGGGTTGAGCCGAACGCGAGGAGGAGAAGAAGAAGGAAAACGAGTACATGTAAAGTAAAGAGAGGAAAGATTTAAAAGGTCACATCGGGCACTTATGCGGACTGGTACTGTACTGTAATGGAGTTTCTGCGTCGCAACTAACTGTGCCATACGTATATGTACAGTAGTAGTCTTCTTCTCCGTATAGTATAGTACAGTATAGTACGTGACATGTCATTTTGTCAGCGTATGATACTGTGATATATAATGGGGACAAGCCTAGGTTAGGTTAGGTGTGGTTAATCACGGTGTAACACTCGAACGCGTGTTGTTGGGGGGGGGAAGGGGGGTTGGAGGGACTACAGTATCATTGATGGAGCAATGAGTGAGCGTGGGGGGAAGAATAACGAGGAGGTTGCGAGACTTACTCGTACATGTACAGTACATACCATATGATAATGATAGGATACGCAGGCATGTGGTTTGAAAGTGGTACCACGAATTGTTGAGGTCTGAAAAATCTTACTGGTACTGCCAACTAAAGTATCTATCTTGCCTGCAGTAGCACAAGGGACGATGTTTTCGAGCAATATATAGTTTCTATCGAAAGATAGATTGAGCTCTGAGCGATGTCGAGGTCGATGTCCCCCTTCCTCTTCCCCTCCCCCGCTAGCTAGAGTTCAGGGATTTCATCTAGGCTGCTCTTGGTTTTGATTTGATTTCAAAATGGTTCTACTGTTCGCTTGCTTGGCCATCACACGCAGTAGACAATCATGATACGACATCTCGAGTTCAATCTGTTCTGTCTGTCTGACCGAACAGTCTCATCTTCTCTATATTCTATCTTCCCAATCAAGAAACAAATATGAAGCGAAACGAACCGAAACAGAGCGGAGCTTTTACACTAATCAAACAATACCAAAATCCTGCCGCCAGTCCTCTCTGATCGGCTTCACCATCTATCTACTACATCATATCTGTCTGTCTGTCTGTCTGTCTATTACCACAAACCATTCATTCGTTCAGTCGGACTCTAAGTCCTAGCCATCTCCTCCTTTGCTTTAGCAACAACATCCACCCAAATCGCCGGTCTCCTCCTCCTCTCCCCACCGACATCCTCGGCCTCAGCACCCCACCTCAGGAGCTCCTCCTCAGCCCCCCACTCGCCCATCGCCATCAATCCCACCGGCACCCTTCCCTCTGTTCCATCCTCGGCTTCCTCTCCTGCCCCCGTGATGCTGCCCTCAGGCTTCACATAACCAGCCGGTATGGTCAATCCAGGCAATCCTAAAAAGTTAGCCATCCACACATACTCCATCGTCTTCAACGTGGTGTTCCCATCGCTAACCCCGAGCTTCAGTTCGCTCTTACTTCCGATCTTCCAGCCTGCGCAGGAAGTTGTTGGCGTGACGATGAGCATGCCAGGGTGCTGTTGAAAGAGATGTGCGAGGTGTTGCATGAGGAGCTGGCGGAGTTTTTGAGCTAGGAGGTAGTCCATTGCTGGTGTGACGGTGCCGAGAGCGATCATGATGCGGTTGGCGGCGGTGAGATTGTGCGTGACTGGGAGCAAGGTGGCAGCGTCTGTTAAGATTGTCATGGCGTGGGCGAGTTGGCCTTCAGGGAGAAAGGGGATTGTGATGGGAACGATCATGTAGCCATGTACGGAGACCATCTTGTCTAACAAGGACTGACACAACCTCTGAATTGGTGCCGTAGAGCGAGCAAACCATACTTCTGGGACTCCAAGCAGCTTTGCCTTCTGTAGGGATGGTGAGAGGATGGTGGGTGATGGAGCAGGGAAGATTGATGATGGGTCTGGTGCTCCAAGCACTTGGTAGAACGCTGCTAGGGAGGCAATGTCGGCGGATATGGGGCCGTTGACTGCACAGGTTGCGGAGTGGTTCATGCATGGCTTGAATGAGAGTCGGCCGTGGGACGGCTTAAGACCGAAGACGGAACAGAAGGAAGCTGGAATGCGAATACTCCCTCCACCATCACTACCGAGCGCAATGGGGATGAGTCCGCTGGCGACAGCGTAGGCGCATCCACTTGAGGATCCACCGGTATAGTACTCGGGATTATAAGGATTAGGAGGAGTGCCTTTGATAGGATTGTTCCCAGATGTATCTGTGATATTCATTAGCATTCCTATGAACCAAATGACTGACCAAAATGATAGATAGACTCAGAACACAATCCAAAACTTATATACATACCCAAACCAAATTCATGCATAGAAAGCTTTCCGAAATTGATTACCCCAGCCTCATCCATCTTCCTCACACACCAAGCCGTAATTGACTCCCCAGGCGGCGCTTCACCAGTGTAATCGTTGACCGATCCTAGACAGGTGATGTAGCCCTCGCAGTCATACTCGTCTTTGATAGCTGCAGGAACACCGTCGAGAGGTCCCAGGGGAGTTTTGTTCTTATACCGTAGGGTAGCAGCTTCAGCAGCAGCCATGATCAGATCGACGTTGCTGTCAAACCAGCCAATTGAGTACTGGCCGGGTGGCGAAGTATCTCTTCGAATCAATGGAAGTAAAGCTCTGGCCACGGCCGTAGGCGTCAGATCTCCAGACAGGTAAAGAGCTTGATAATCAGCTACAGAATAGTACCCATTCGGGTCCTTCTTCGAGCCTGGTGTCGGCGTAGAAGAAGAAGCCAGGGCAAGGGCTGGAGGGTCATCTCTGCTCTCGAATGGTGATGTTGGGCTCGCACTTGGAACGACGGTTGGATCGTATCTGGGCTCATAGTACTCTAGATATGTTCTGATATCGCGAAGATCCGCAAATCCGGTATTCTTCCATACGGTGTTGCGGACGAAGGCGAAAGTCTCGAGACTGGACGGGTGAGCGTCAATTCCAAGAACACAGACCGTTGACTTCTGACATACATCAATGCGGAGATATAGAGAAATATGCCCCTCACGGCAGGATTCTCCTTCCTCTCATTCTTGTATGGGACATCAGGTCTGTTTCGAATCATCAGTCACGTTATTCCTCCTGTAGCTTCCAAGTACCTAAGCTGTTACGCACCCTTCTTTCGGCTCCGGATAATGGAAGAACCCCTTCTTGTTTTCCTGTCCGCTAGCCATCTAGTCAGGGGCGGATATGCAGAGAGTCGACGTGGCGTTCACAATTGTTCCTAGGTCGTGATGATGAAGTAGCGTCGATGACTGATGTTTTTAGATTTCTTGTGGAGACCTCGGCTTCCGGCGTTTGTTTTTAAGGTACTGTACAGCGGCCGGATTTAAGGTTATCAGAACACTGGGTGTGCCTGTTGTGTTTTAACTGGGATGTGCACGCATCCGCGTAACTTTCTCATTTTGAGGCTTGGCGGCTTCCGTGGTGAGGTCCAAGCTTTGGCTGGATAGGGGTTGTTTTGCTCGCTTATACTGTAGACTTCAGGTGATGTGCTTGGGGACCAAAGGGATGCAGGAATCTCAGACCGGCGAGGTTATGATTAGCTTCTAAAAATACTAGAGACTTTGTAGCTGTGTATCCTCTTATATAAATAGATAAAATTCGATTCAGCAGTATAAACTGAACACCTTTAATTACGATATAATGACATGCCACGCTATTAGATAACCGACTATTAGAGGTTGCTCGTTGCTAACTTTCGATAGAAGACTCGAGAGCACGTCATGAAATCAGGGGCTAGATATTGAAAGAAAAATAATCACAGCGTAGAAGCTACTATAATTAAGCCGCATTCATCACATCGTGCATATTGAACGAACTCATTCAAATATTGATTGTGTCTGTCAATGCAGTCTGCACCTACATACAACAATCCTCAGGTTTCATGTGTCTCATAATCCCATCCATATCTCATCCTAATGCTTCATCACCCATGCGTGTTTCTCCCAAGTGGAGGGATATCTTAGTCTCTCGCAGAGGCAAAGAATTAACTCGCGATATGATGCAGAATCAAATCTAATAGAGAACCATTTTGGGCAGACAAATAACCCCCCAGTTTCCCATAACCCAACTCCACCTAGGAATTCAGGCTCCGAGCAGGGTATAATTAGAGGGAGCATGTACTAGAAATCGAAAATTTGTATCCAGAGAGCGAGGCGCTGGCGAACTGCGGATAGCGGGTAGGACGGAGTATCAAAGATCGTACATATCCCAACCATCTGAGATATTGACTGTATTGGGATGGCACATGGATGATCTGGTAAGCTTGGGATCTTCTGCTTCGATCTCTGCCTGGGCATAGTCCAGCCTCAGCTCTTCCTCAAGTCACAATTCGTCATCATCTTCTGCAAGCTCGGCCGGCTTCAGCAATCCGCCGACCTTCGACAAACGCTGTCGCTCAGCTGCCTTTGCGTCTCTCTCTAATTGCTCCTTCTCCTCGGCGAACAGCTCTGTATTGTCTCCCGCAAATTCTTTCAACTGGATCAAGAAATCTCGTAGGTTTAGCTTAAATCTATCATAGGCATTGTTGAGAGTAAACAAGCCTTCAACGAAGATCTTGATTTGATTACTATTGAAAGTTAGCATCCTTTACGTGCAAAGTGTGGATCTTCGCATACGCTTGCAGATTGGGGAAAGCACCCTGCAACAGATTGGCAACAAAACCACCCAAGAACTCCTTGTTAGTTGTTCCTGCGGCAGCTTGATCTGGCTGGTAGATAGGGCCCTGGATCTTAGGCGGAGTGTTGTCAGCTGGGTGAACAAAGAAGAACATCCGGGATAATAGCATCGATTGGGATTTGAATCCAGCCTTGTGGTCCGTGTCGGTGAGAACAAAAAAAATATCCTGCAGAATGGGAACGAAGAATTGCTGGAAGAAAGCATTTGAGGTTCCAGGATCAGTTTCGGCAATGTTCGTGATCAACTCGAGGCACATGTTGAGACCAGCATACTCGACTTCGCGGTTGTCATGTTTGCTGGCCCACATACAAGAATCGATAACAAACTTGAACTGTCTATTGTCAAGCTTGAGGAGAGCTGTAAGAACATTAGCTAAGTTGATGAATTTAGTATTTGCCAATGCATACCTGGAAAGCAGTGGAGGTTGATCGCACGGAGGAGCGTGAAGAATTCGACACGATGTTCTGGAAATTCAGAGAAGTCCTTGTTAATCATCTCCAATGTGCACTCAAACACATTCTCCATGATATTTGGTACTTGGTCCTCCATGAGAGCCTGAATAAGTCAGTATGCTGTAAATCAATTACGACGATGATGACAAGGAATTAGTTTGCAGCAATGTGTAGAAAGGGGGTGGACTACTGAGAATCTTGAGCGATGGGGGGTCCAACGTACTGAAAGCTTAGTGATGATAGCCGACATGACTTTCAGAACTTCAGCGTCACGCGCGTTGGGTACGTTGCGATTATAATCGACAAGAACTGCATCAAGGAGAGCTGGAACAATGTTTGTTCGAACCATCTCAAGATCATCAGCCTTTTCGACATAGGTTTCGATCAGCTTCAAGATCTCCTTCTTGATCGTTCTCAGGCCTCGAACTCTGGGCATCTTCGTGGCGATTTCACCTGGGTAAGTTAGCAGACTTCAAGCAATACTTGTCAAGTAAAGGACTTACCATCTCGGGCAACTGCCTCGGAGATCATTCCACTAGTTGCACGGTACATGGAAAGCATGTCGAGGTAAATTCTACCAATTTGAGGATAGAAATAGCTTCCAATAGACATGCATGCAGAGACGTTCGTCTTCATAACATTTCCGATGACTTTGATGGTATCTGCATCCTGCAGAATCTGTGGGTTGGCTGTAGCTTGTGAAATAATAGCATCCCAAGCAGCATTTGGATAGGACATCAGTTCAGAGATAAGTCTCTCCTGGGAGTTTTTTTGGGGCTGTGCGGCAATCATATACCCACATGCTTCGTAGAATGTATGAACTTGTTGGGGTGAGAGATCGCAAGTAATCTTGCGCATGGTGCGTACAATTTCTTCGATGAAAGGCTCATTCTCTCCCGGTTGCAAAGCAACAAAGTGGCGCTTGCATTGTCTAGCGATCTTGATGAACGTGTCACAAGCCATATCCTGTACACCCTCGTGTGATTCGTGCATAAATTCGAAGAGCTTGTTGACAACTGTTTTCAAGAACTTCCAGTGCGCCTTCAAGAACCGAGGATATTGGCCAACGATGTACATGATGTTACTGGCGACTACAGCCTTGTTGTCTTTACCTCTCTTCATCTCGGTCAATCCAAGAAGGTCCTTGATAACGGTGACCAAGAAGCGCTTCTCTGTTTCTTCGTTCATGGCTAGGGAAATGGATCCGATAGCCCAACACAAGGTATTGCAATTGGCCCATGACCACTCAGTTCCATCAACTTGTCGAGCAAGCTTGTCGGTCATGATGTTTTCCGTATCGACGACATCCAAGTGGGTAAGGTAGACGAGGCACTCGCGGGTGGTCTTGTATAGCTGAATAGTATCACTTTCCTTCACAAACTCTCTTACAATTTCTCCTTCCTCATTTTCCACAATCAAGACTTCCTCTGGTCTAACCATCTTCTCGATCATGACTACTCGAAGGTTCGAGAGTACCTCGTTGTACTTGTGCTTTCGAAGAGGATAATTGGCCAAGAGGCTCGGGTTTGGTGCTCCTGGGCTTGTGAGGCCACCTACACTCAGATTGAGGAGGGGGTTGACATCAGTGAGAGGAAGAGATTGCATCTCGTCATAGAGCTCTTGAACAAGTTTGGTCCAATATTCCAGGCAGATCTTGAAAATCTCCCGGTCTTCGATTTGTGAGATTCGGATAAGGTAGAAGTGGGCATGTGTAAGGAAGTCTCGGTTTGGAAGGTTCTCAATAAGCTGCCAAATGGATTAGTAGAGTATATAGTATATCTTTGGAACCACTTACGTTGAGATGTACATTGAAGAAGTTGGTGAGGAACAATGCTAGGTTTTGAATAAACTCTTGATCCTTAGAGTTACTAGAATTGTACGTCGTCTTTAGGTCCAGAGACAGCGGGATGATCTTTGAGATTGTAGTCAAGACTTCGGTGAACATTTGGACCAACTTCTCATCGTAGGCATTGTTCTGGCCTGTTTGCAAACCACCAATCTCGGTCAAGCACTTTAAGGTAACATTTCTGAAGTCGGGCATCTCAAGGAATCTTGTTCGTAGGGTATCAATGATAGGAGTTTCGAAGATATAGCCTAGAGGAATCCAGTTGAAAAAGCGGAGGAGGGTCTCGAGGGTAGCCTTTATCAGGGATGGTTGTGTAGCACTATTCAAAACTTCGTTGCAAAGCTGAAAGATGGATGAGAACTCTGCACACATCACGGTCTTCAAGTTCTTAGTCTTTGTTGAGGTCATTTGATCCGCAGAATAGTCGAAAACCTCTTCAGAGAGCAGCCTCAAAATCGCCATGTTGTTCTCGCAGATCGACAGACTTGTATGGCAGGCGGAAATAATTTCGTTGATGAAGGTAGGCCAGTTGTGAGGCCATTCCTGCTTGAGGATCGATACAAGGACGAGGTTGAGTTTATTAAGGAGAGTCCGTTGAGACTTCAGAGCTTCTTCGGAGCTTGAAGATTGGATGATGAAATTGACGACAAAATTGCGAATGCCTACACACAGTTAGATGCATCGCTATCCGGGAAATGTATGTCACTTACCTTGGCACTGTTCTTTCGGCAGGACCTTCCATCTGGTCATGATCACATTATCGAGTACTTGCAACCCTAAGTCTATCCATTTGTCAGCTGTGTCCGCGTCGACGCAACTAGGGAGGGAGTAAACCAACACTTAGTTTGGGGGTATGTAGCATCTTGCAAGATTTTGTCGACCAACAGCCACGCATCGGGGTCCTCCTTAAACTGTGGTATTGTGTTAGCAGGCGCGGGGACAAAAAGAGGCATCGACGCAAAGGCGGGGCATACCTGATTCAACGCAGCCTGTGCAGCCTTTTGCTATAGTTCTAACGCGTCAGCAAAATATCCCTGAGAGACGGGAGAAGATATTATATCCCAAGGTATACCGACCGACTCTCCTCGGCCTTCATAAAAGGCGCGGACTGTCGCGTCAAGCTCTTCAATCGATGGAGCCATCGTCGCAGCCTGAACTCAAGATAAGTGACCTTTTCCTGCTGCGATAGACCAGGTCAAGCTCTGAGAATGTTTTCGTACAGCTTGCGCTGGTGGGAGGAGTCTTCTCGAAAGCAAGTTATGGTTGCGGAAGACAAAGTTGTTGTTGGAGTTGGTGGAGTTGTTCCTTCCCAGCCTCATTCTTTTGCCCCACCAAGATGTAGGTCGCTAAGAGCCTGATCACGTGTGAGGTCCAAAGATGCCGAAATGAGCTTTCGGAAATTTTGAGTTCACTTTATGTCTCAATTCTTTGTTTTTCATATGTTCAAACTGGTGAGACACATATCTTGTCAGTTTTACATGAATGGTAGTTCTTTTCTCATATCATTATTCCTATTCGCTCTTTGAAAACTACTAGGTGATTTGAAGTCGACGGAAGTTTCTCGTCTAGTATCTTCCATAATAGCATCTATATAGTAAACCCCAGTCTCACTTAAGTCATAAGTAGAATTATTGTGTAGCGCGTCTTTATCTTTGCTCTAAGATGCCAAAATCATCTTTATTTAAGGTCTCAAGATCCTATCAGCGACAGAGGCAGATACCCACCATTTCACAACTATGTCCAAGAATTCTCCTAAGAGATCTAAAGAGCTTCAAGAATTTTTTCAAACATCCAGATACTATAAGATCGCAGCAGTATTACTTCATGTCATCAATTAAGAGCTGAAATTCGACGTTTGGTTTTGGATCCATGCTTTCCTTATTAAGACGGTACTTGAAGAAGCAGCCGAAGGAACTACGAAACAACTTCTGTATTTATTATGGAAGGTACATTGAAGCCAATTTTACGCTACGGCTACTGACGGAATGATAATAAGGAGTTATTGGAACTCATCCGCATTCCTGGATCCATCGAGTGCGGATTTATTAGGGGAGTTATGCTCATCGATAACCTCTAGACTAAAGAGACAACATGCAAGTATTAGCATAACATATATTGCACCCTAAGAATATTGCAACGACATGCAATCACTCCTTGCTGAATGCAACACCGACAAACGCTTGGTGGGCTCAACTAATGTTCCAACTCCCCTTTTTCTCAAACGTTCATATTTGACACGGGCCTTACTTTACAAAACAATCGGAAACAAGCCTGATAGCCAAGCAGGATTCAAACTGCACTTCAATATTTCAATGCCTAGGTATTCTGCACACTACTAACCTACTTCGCAGTAGCGCTTGCAGCCAAGCTCACTTGGCGAAGGTGGGAATTGCTGGCTAACTTGGAGGCCGAATTAGGATGGGTAATATAGGAGGTGATTGCTGATGAATAGGATTGTGCGAGTTGTTAGTATGAGAGTAGGTATTCAATTGTTGTTCGTATGACCAAGGAAAGAAGAATCTAGGACCAACAATCTGAAGGACATGTGGTGATAGTCTCAAGCTTGACAGGTACCTAGTTCCCGTGGACGGAATCAAGGAAAGCCCAGAGTGAAGACGAGAATATTTGCCACAATTGATCATAGTCCCATAGCATGTCTTGGTTAGCATTACCGCGTCACCTGCAAAATCATTCGCTGCCGTGGTTCTACTACCACCCTCGCAGATATATATCGGTCTATAGCTATGCCAGGTTTGGCGACCAGTTCTCGTCACTTTTTGTTTAATGGAAGAGATTTACACGCAAGTCATTATTGATGCCATCAATAGACGAATCATATAAAATGACAGGCCATAGAATTAAAATGTCTAAAATAGATTTTTATATGACTCATTTGACCTCTTAGGATCTTGTAATATATATTCCTCTATGCCTTTTGGTAACCAGCATCAGACAGACCGCCCTGCAAAGCAGTGATAGCACGTTCAATATCGTCACGCTTGGGGTCAGTCTAGTATTTGTATCAGTAACTATCGACAGGAAGTGGCATAGAAGGATTAAATACTGACCACACTGACTCCCATGTGTCCGACTCGAATATATTTGGTTGCAATCTGCTTGTGTAGACCACCGGCAAAGATAACACCCTTTTTCAAGAGGTTAGGCAACAGCTCTGGAGCCTTGACATCCTCCGGGAGGTAAATAGCTGTCATCCCATTGGCCTGGTCCGCGGGATTGGATGCCAATTGCTTCAAGCCAAGGTCCGCGACAGCTTTCTTAATCTTCTGTGAAGCTGCGCGGTGTGCAGCAAAGCGTTCTGAGAGTGGTTTGGATAGGATTTGAGTCAAAGAGGTGTGGAGGGCGTGGATTAGCTGAGGTGAAGGAGTTGCAAAGTAAGAAGCTTTCTTGGCTTCATAATTCTGCATAACTATTGAAAATAATTAATGTGTGTAAATATAGGTAGGTGCTGGAAGATTCAACTTACTCGGTAACCAATTCTTGAAAGACGCAAAGTACGACCCTGGTGGAGAAGTTCTGCTCTGAAAAGCCTTGATTGCCCTGCCACTGTACATTGAGATTGACAGTCCTGCAGGACAGCCAATTGCCTTTTGACTAGCTGTGATGACACCATCTAGCTGCCATTTGTCAAATTCAATCTCCTCACAGCCCACACTGCACACGCCATCTACAATAATCAGAGTATCTGGAGAGACCTTGTGGACCAATTCAGACAGGGCTTTCAGCTCGCTCAGAACCCCAGTTGAAGTGTCAACGTGGGTGACAGTCAAAAGCTTGTATTTCTTTTCTCTCAATGCCTTCTCAATTTCTGGGAGCTGAGGTCTCTCTCCAATTGGAGCCTTCAGCTGTGTGGCCTTGACACCATAAGTCTCGAAGCAGTCCGAGAATGAATCTGCAAAGTATCCTGTGTGAAGAACCAACACATCATCGCCAGGCTCTGCCAAGTTTGCTGCTACCAAATCCCAACCAAGGGTACCAGAGCCAGAGATTACAAACGGTTGTGAAGAGGGGTCGGTGGTTTGGAAAAGCTTCCGAAGCATGGATAGTGTCTCCCCGAACGTAGCAACAAATGGTGCGCCTACGTGACTCTCACTATCATTGCATCTTGGTCAGCTTCCACCTGCTTCAAAGCAAAGAAGTGTCAAGAGTGGGATGCTACAATGCTTCTTTCATACCTAAAGTGACTCATGGATTGCAGAACCGCATCGTCGAACTCAATTGGACCTGGAATGAGTAGTGCGGGATGATTTGGCTGGCTAGACATCTTGGGCTTCTCTGTGGCAGACTGGGAATTGGAACGAAATTGTCTTGTTTGGATGGGAGAGTCGATGCCGGACAATCTCTCGATGGAATATGGAGTGTTGAGGGGAACTGGTGACCGAGGATTCAGGTGACGAGAGATCACTGAGAGCCTGGCGTGGGGAGAATTAGTAGCCACTTTGTTTATGGCGGGGTAGACCCGAGGGAGACTGAAGGATGCCAGCGTGTTGACTTGTAGAGGCTCCGTTCTTGCCCGATTGGTTAGCTTCTTGAGACAAGGCGATTCGCTGATTTATTTGATTGTTTTGCTGGCTGGTTATAAATACTGTACCTACCTCTTGTCGAATTGGTCGCGATTTAGGTATATACGTATACCCTGGATTATCATATCATGGTTTTTACGGGCGCTGCCCTCATCCGAGATCGGTGGATCGCTCCCAGGCATGGCACGTGTATGGCGGCTCATTATTTACACGTGTCGCATTTGGCATTTTGCATTTTCGCGAAAACGTATTTTGGTGCAATCCCTATACAAATCACTTGCCACACCAATGTAGATAGCTGTAAAATAGGTGCACCATAGGAATAACCAAAGTGAAGATATATTATTACGTTCCTATAGGTGTAAATTGATTTCCCCCCTCGATTATGGCTGAAAAAACTCCAAATTATCGCAATTTTAAGCCATCTATATATAGCCTTACCTTTCCCCCTCTCTCTCTCAAAGTCAAATACCTTTCTTCGTCCTTTGAACATTAATTATAACGATAATAATTCTCTGATTTAATACAGCGCTCTTTAATTAATTAAGAATAGCTTTAAAAGCGGTAAGAAATAATAATTATTCGGCTCTACTATACTCAAATACATGCCTTATTTATAAGGATAGAATAGATCGACTCAAACCTCCGCCTACGCTATACTCCTAGCAATTAACTTTATATAATAAGAGGATAGCTTTAGTTTAATTATTTCTATAACGTACCTATTCTCTATAACTCTATGCATTAGTATGGCAAGTTATTTGTATGGCGATTGTACCAAAATGCGTTTCGCGAAAATGCAAAATGCCAAATGCGACACGTGTAAATAATGAGCCGCCATACACGTGCAGCTCGCTTGATTGATTTCACATCTCGCTCGGGCGTCCCCCTTTTCTCGTCTTCTCTTCCATTTACTATAGAGTCATTCTACCTGCGAAAGCAAGAAGTAGAGTGATCGAGACGAGCTACTCTTCCTGCTCTGTCTAGTTGATAAGCTGGATATCAGAGTTGGACCAGCTTCCAGCTGACACTTCAGGTAATATGGCTGAAGACAATTGCTCTTTCCTCATGAGGTATTGGAATATATCTTATATCTCTACTCCTAAGACCCCGCCTCCCCTAAACCCCCAACCTTTGCTTTCTCAATTGTCTCCCTCCTTCTCTTAATCATGACCTAGCATTATTCACATTCCGGTCTTTTACCTAAAGTTGCATTATATTCTATACTCCTTATTCTCCACATACCCTACCCATGCCTATCATGCTGGCCTCAGGTAGTCGACGCGAGACCAGCAAAGGTCCGCGCGAGGCGGGCAACCTCTCATATTGGCGTATCGTCTGGTTGGATTATATTTCCATAGCCCTAGTTGCAGCCTCGATGCTTTGGGTCTACTACCTGCCAATGTATTTTCTCACTCAGCGCTTCGTCCCAGTGTCGCATTCGATTTCATGGAGCAACATGGACGAGTCTCCAACGAAAACCCGCGGGCCCACAGAACTCAGCTATCCTTTGATCAAGGAACCCCTACCATCGTGGGCGTGCGGAGTGGTTGTCATCGCTTTTCCAATATCTGTCATAACCATATTTCAGCTCAAGCTTCGGAGTCTCTGGGATTTTCATGCTGGGCTGACTGGGACTTTGAAAGCAACTATCTCGGCGTAAGTCTAAAGTAAATGCTAAACTAGAAGCGTGAATTTGGGTTTGAGCTGAGTATTTGGACCTCCAGGACGGTGATTGCGACTATCCTCAAGCACTTTATTGGAGGCTTTCGGCCTCATTTCATGGAGGTCTGCAAGCCAGATAGGCTCCAGCTAGTCGATCAAACATGGTTCAACTCTACAGCGTGCACAGCAAGTGCGCGTGACGTCCATAGAGCGTGAGCCCACTTTCTTATTATGCGAAAGAGTTGTGATGTCCATTCTAATGACAGCTAATAGGGTCCAAGGATTTCCGAGCGGTCATACTAGTAGCGCTTTTGCGTCATCCATGTTTCTCGCACTTTACCTGAACGCAAAACTAAAAACTTTTGCCGATCACGCTTCGGAGTTCTGGGTATTTGTTGTCACGATAACGCCGTTGCTTCTGGCATCACTGATAGGAGGATCCATGTATTTATCATACGTTGGTTACTATATTCGCTGCGTTTAGTGTTCCGCTAATTACCTGGTGTGATAGCAACACCATGCATATGAGATAGTTATAGGTATTTTAATTGGACTCGTCTTCGGTCTGCTTGGATATCGGTCTGCGTATGCAGCAGTTTTCGATTTTCGGTACAACCATATACCTCTTCCGCCTTTTGGCGCGCGAATTCGATTCTCATACGCTATCGATACAACTAAGTATTATCGTACCAATGATATCACGTTGATGGATGGACAAACCATAGTAGAGGAGCATTCGGTGATGTGGAGTTGGTGGACAAACACAGCAACAACCGCCCGAGACCGGGAACGAGGATTATCGTGGCTAAGAATTATGAAGTGTGCTATTGTAGGGCAAAAGACTGAAATTCCAGTAAGATTGCTAGTTCAAGAGGAGGAGTAGACGGAGGTATCGACAAGATAAGAAGAGGCCAGTCATATACTGGGAAAAGTTGATAAGACTGGAAAATATATCCCCCTGTCGGCCCTGTTGAGTTTTGGAATGGAGCTTGGCGATTGTGTTCTGTCCTGCAGATACTTATGACAGACAGCACGTAACTCCGAGGCCCCTTGGTAACCAAAATGATGCATATATTACATCCCTCAAGTACTTGCTTCAGTTATAATCTCCCAAGTTCCATTTCTAACCAGTCACAAATGTACACAGACTAACGCTTCCACTCTCGGAACTCCCTCATAGCTACAGTCCATGGTCAACTTTCTGATCGTCCACCCCCCTTTCAATAGCACCGGGTCCTGCCATCGCGAATTCATAATCGAGATCTGGCTGCGCCTCAGCATACAAAGCATTCTTTTCACTCGCCATCTTGAAATTGTATGCTGCTTCTTCATCGCTTACGACGTGCTTTTTTAGTCTAGGGTTACCGGCTAGCGCAGCCTCGACTTGCAGTTGCATAGCACATCCTCTGTCGAGAAGGCCGAAGAGGAAGCCAGCTTCATCGACTGTGGAGCCGGTTGAGAGGAGGCCGTGGTTGAGAAGGATGGCCACCTAAGTTTGTCTGTTAGCCTCTCATGAAAGGTTTCACTTGCTCCAATGTGGAAATGTATATGGGCAAGTTTCAGCGAATTGATTTTACCTTATTACTGGGACCTAGAGCCTTCGCAATAGCCTGTCCTTCTTCTTCAGCAAACACAATACCACCATACTCAGCATACACCGCGATAGAGTTATACAAGTAGCATATATCCTGGTTCAGCATATCAAGACCAGTAGCGAAAGAAGACCAGGCACGACCAGCGTTGGTGTGGGCGTGGCATACGGCGTGGACGTCTGGACGGGCTTTGTGAATCTCGGAGTGGATGAGGAAACCGGCCGAGTTGGCTGTTCTGGTCTGTTTGCTGATCAGTACATTGCTCAAAAGAAGAATGAAAGCTAATTCAGCCCTATCTACACCTTCTACGAGGAATTGCAATCTCAGTTTTGGGAGGGAAGAAACATACCCTATTTCCACCAACGACCTTTCCAGTCATAACATCGAGACAGATCAAATCGCCAGCGGTCATAAGACCAAAATGCTTGCCGAGAGGGTTCATCCAGATGTAGTGCTCGAATTCTGGGTCTCGAACGGAGATATGGCCGGACATGCCCTCTGTGAAGCCTTTACGAGAGAAATCACGAAACACGGCGGCAATGTGGATGAGGATGTGTTTGCGGTGTTCTGCGTGGGAAGAGAATTCAGGAATACCTAGAAAAGACGTAAGTTTGTGCGAATAGTCGAATGAAAATTGCTACATATTGAATTAAATGTCTCCAAGATATGCTGAGACAGACAGGTCATTGTAAGATGGTATTTTCATATCGCTAACTCGGGGTTTCTTTCGAATTGTATGGCATTAGGTAAAGAAATTTCCACTTCATTATCTGATACAACGCGAGAGCATGATTGACAAGATATTGCGACAGTCTCGAAAGAACAAGTCTGTCACTTACCAGGAGCAATCAAAGGCCCATGGCTAATAGCCTCCAGAGGCGTCTTATCCAGAGCCCCATGGACATGCTGCTCCGGTTTCTTCTCGACTGGTGCCCCCACCTTCGATACCGTAGGAACTACGATGTCTGAAGTGGCTGAAGGTGCCATGTTGAAGTACTCGAGTAATGAAGTGTCGTGGTATCGAAGTCAAAAACAGGAAATGCTATGAGATGAGATAAGATCTATAAAAATTGTCTTTTGAAGAAAAAAAAATCGAGATTTTGTTTTGCAAGAAGTTCGCAAAACAAGGGCTGTTCCGATAAGGGTGCTGTAAGGAGAAAGGCGCGGGGTGAGGTACATAAACAGGGGTGTTAAGCAACCTATTAATTGCCCACCAAGAATGGGGAATACCCAGCTTCCTGTTCCTGTCAGCCCTTTATATTAGTAAGCATTTTCTCATTGGTCCATTTTCATCGGAAAAACAGGAGGCAATGATATTGACGTGGAGGGGGAAAAAAACAGCTGATGCGGAAATCTCTACTGTACTATGGTCCGAGGTGTGGATTCGCGACCCGGATAAGCCTACTGTATTGTGTTATATTCCTTTTTCTCAAGATGTGAAGACATGGCTCGATGACGTAGCACTTGTTCTTGCATTGTGAGAAAGAGGATGGCATTGCGGATCTGAATCTTGAGTGAGCTAGCTATATATACTTAATTAGAAATAGCTCTCCAATTTCAAGTCTTCAGAGCCCACAAAACAGGTGAATGGCCATCTTAAATCATGCAATGTTCTTGTGGGTATGCGACCATGAGATTTAGAAAATTTCATCCAGCTGAGCTATCAAGATTGATTGATGTGAGTGAAAATTCGAGATTTTCGAGAAGCGTCAACAAAGTCTGGAAGCTGTGGTTCGAATTCAGAAGAGGTATTATCGATAAGAACCTTTTGGATTTTCGCATGCCTACCGCACTCACCATTGTACCCAAGCCTAATCAAATATTTCTCAGGTTGTGTATCCTCATTCCTGCCTAAAACAATTTGGCATTACAAATAGTGTTAACAGAGATTCTGCCTGCCTGGGAATAGAATATGAGCTAAGCGATATACCCCTGAGTTATGGATACAGTATGAAAGTCCGGTAGTCCTCAGATAGATACCTATCCTGATACCGTAAGATAAAGCTCAAGATTGCCATTATTAAGTAGCCGAACAATCACACCGAGTATCAACCAGTTGCTTTAACATTGATACGCCGTACAGAGACTGTTGGAATATTCGTCTTGTATTAGCGGGTCTTGTTTCACATGTAGGTTAGCTGGCCTCTTCGGAGCCTATATAGCCCACGCTCACCCCCCTGAAATAGCTACGAGTCAAGCATATCAACACCGCACCGAGTAATCGTCACCAATCGTACAGTCAAAGACAGTGCGTCATGCTCCGTGGTAGAGCATGCCGCTCACTCGAGAGGTAA
Organism: Ploettnerulaceae sp. D365; assembly: GCA_003988805.1. Classification (NCBI taxonomy): domain Eukaryota; kingdom Fungi; phylum Ascomycota; class Leotiomycetes; order Helotiales; family Ploettnerulaceae; species Ploettnerulaceae sp. D365. The sequence continues at coordinate 94,038 of QYAL01000060.1, forward strand.
ACCGACAGTGACCAATGACCAGGTTTTAGGCTTTAATCTACGATATCATATCGACAAATTAACCTTCTCCATTGACTAATCCTCAGAACCAATTACAAGTGTTAACATAAAGGTAGCACAACAATTTTTATTCAGAAACCTAATCAAATTTCAAAGGGACACAATCAGTGGAAGCTTGGAGATGAGAAGGTTAAGCTTATAACTTTACCAAGTCGCCATTCTAGAGCGAAGACTGTTCATTTCCCTACAAATTTCGACAGTCTTTCTTACTATACTCCAATGTACTTTGTACAGTTCCATGGCTACAACCGGCCCATCAATACCACGATCCCAATGAGAAAGCAGGCTGTCGAATACGGTACATAAAGAGTTCTGGCGATAGAATCCTTTACAGCCTTCACCTTTAATACCTCCCCAGACTTGGCCAATGTCTGCGTTGCTTCTGGTCGTTGCGTGACTGTACTAGTGACAGTGATTGGAGTCCCCGTGACTCCGATACTACTTACAGACGAGGAAGAAGTAGCATTTTCAGAATCAGAAGACGTCGCGTTGGTAGAAGAGGCGTTCGTTATGAAAGAGCTTGCGATATGAATGCATCCATTGGGTGAGCACTCCGATGCTGAAGGGCAACAACCACCGCCTGTTACTTGTGAGCATTGGAACGTACCGGCCATACATTTCGGTGGGTTGTCTTTAGAGGGTTCGCATCGAAATTTGGAGTAAGTGTTGTCACAACAGAAGATACCGGAGAGTGTAGACTTTGCTCGGTAACAGGTCGTCTTGACTGGACAGCAGATATTCTAGTCTTCTGGTAAGCAATGTCTCTTACAAAGATTTCGTGAAGCTTACAGGTTGGTCGAAGGTTTCGCAGCTATTTTGCTGATCCCCACATGTATAGAAAGGGATATTTTTTGGAGATCTTCCAAGCAGGTCCCAAATAGAACTTTCCACCTTGACAGTCTCATGATCAATCTCCCGTAGCGGCAGATAAAATTCTGCATCATCATGCTGATGAGATTCAGTGCCAAGCCTCTTGGCTTTCAAAAATCCTTGCGCACCCATGGCACGGCGGTACGTATGAGCAGCAAATAAGATGCCGAGAACCATAACGGCCATCATCGTAACGGCAAGAACTCCAAGGCACCATTTACGGAAGCCATTTTTACGCAAAGAAGACTGTAGAGAGCTAGAGGAGGAGAGGGAGGAGCGAATCGTTGTCTGTGGTTGGTCCTGGTTCGAATGTCGAATCATTTGGAGGCGTGCGATTCAAGATGAAATATATGTTTATAAAGAGGGGCAATAAAGTGAGCGTTGGGTAGTAAATAATGTGCGTAATGCTTTCCAATGCCATCTAGGGAGTAGAGAATAAAAATACCAAGCTTTCTCAGTGTGACGGATGTGAGCGAGTGTTGAGGTTTTAAATCCAGACAGCCTAGAATCTGGAAACATTTGAGCAATAGGTAATTAAAGAACCTGAAAGAGGAGAGAAGGAAGGAGCAAAATTGCTAGCTGTATTGTAGTCGCGGTAGCTCGTCAACGATGAGGACGTACGAGGACAGACTGTCGAAAGAGGAAGTTTCTACTAATCAATCCGAACCAATCTTCTTAGACATTGGAAGCTTCAGGAGTTGATATACAAATTTCCGCGGCACCTTTCAAAATGCAACCATTGTAGCTACAAACAATGTCTGTAGAAAATGACAACATAGTTAGCTACCTGTTGGCAACGCTGGCATAACTCTAGATGGATCCGGACCCTATCCTATATGCACATGCGCTGGCCAGCTGGATTCGATCTCCAGCTGGGCGCCTGCTGCAGGTACTTGAACATTTTGGTCTGGGTGGCCGCGAAAAGCATGAAAATAAGGAACAGGGAATAACCAGATTGGTGCATAGCCTGATCTGTGGAATGCGATCTGTCGAAGTTGCCAAAGATACATGTACAACTGTATTATTGTATGTCCAGACCTGAGACTGTCAGATCATGCAGGGACTTTTATTGATTGGCTCATTTTATCGGCGTGCAACCTTGAAATTGTCACATCCGAACCTCGGTCTCGAGAATTAAGATCTGATAAGATCCAATCTCACTCAACAAGGGCTTCCCGTGCGTCTGGACAGGTTGTAATCCCCATAAAATTGACATATGCTTTCTTTGCTGCTGACAGCGGAGTGGGTCGGGGGCGGGCCAGATGACAATGCGGAGAATCAACCTCGGCACGATTTGTACGGCTGTCGGAGGCCCTGGATCATGACGACTGGATACAAGTCAGACCTCTGTGGCCGAGAGCCGAAGACGCAGACAGTTTATATACGTGCTTTCCTTCAAAGCTGGATTTCTCTCAATCATCAATATCAAAATGTCTCCCACTCCTCAATGGGTCAAGGACCTCAAGCCATCCGCTCCTCAAGGCACTGATATCATCAAAGCCGAGAGAGAGAAGTCCAATATCTCTGTCGACAAACTTTCTACCTTCCTCTTCACAAAGGATGTCCTAGACCGCCAAGAGAGAATCTTGAATATTCTGCAGGCGGAAAAGGTCTTTGATAAATCACATAACTACTTCGATGGAAGGGTGGACAAATTCAAGACTGCCCTGGCAAGGGCCAAAAGGCTGAGACAGCTACAAGTGAAGCACAACTGGGATCAGGACGAATATATGGTAGCAAACGATCTAATCAGTGAGCCTGGACCTTATGGATTACATGCTAGCATGTACCTTGTATGTTGATCCCTAAAATGTCTAATGAATGCAATATCTGATCATTTAGACCACCCTCCGAGGCCAAGGCACACCTGAACAGCACAAGCTCTTCCTCGAACCTGCCGAGAATTACAAAGCTATTGGATGTTATGCACAGACCGAATTGGGCCATGGTTCCAATGTGCGAGGCTTAGAGACAACCGCTACTTGGAACCCGGAGGACAAGACATTCATCCTACACTCCCCACATCTCACTGCGTCAAAATGGTGGATCGGGTCCTTGGGAAGAACAGCCAATCATGCTGTTGTGATGGCACAATTGATAATTGGTGGGAGACCGTATGGACCACATCCTTTCGTGTGCCAGATCCGAGACATGAAGACCCACGAGCCGTTAGAAGGTGTTCATGTGGGAGACATCGGACCCAAGTTTGGTTATAATACCATGGATAACGGTTTCCTCCTACTGAACAAGTTTAAGATTCCACACGTCAACATGCTGGCAAAGTTCTCCAGCGTCGACCCAGAAACGGGGAAATACGTCAAGCCTTCTTCGCCTTCCCTAATTTACGGAACTCTCACCTGGGTCCGGTCCACTATTGTCTTGCAATCAGGAGGGGTTTTAGCGCGAGGTGTAACTATTGCAACAAGATATGCTGCCGTTAGACGTCAATTCCAGGATCGTGATGCGCCAGCTGATGCTCATGGGGAGAATCAAGTTCTGAACTACACTATGGTGCAGTTCCGCCTGCTTCCCCTCCTTGCAGCCACGTTTGCTCTCCATTTCACTGGTAAAGCCATGATGAGCCTTTATCAGGAGAACCAAAAACGAATGCAGTCAGACGTTGGAAAGGTTTCAGATACTAACCGAGGTGCTGGGCCTGAAGAGACGCACTCTGGCAGTGACCTCCTTGCCGATCTGCATGCCACATCTTGTGGACTGAAGGCACTTGGTAGTACAACTGCAGCTGAAGGACTTGAAGTCTGTCGCAGAGCCTGTGGTGGCCATGGATACTCTAGCTTTGGTGGTATTGGCGCCTGGTATGCCGACTACTTGCCCACTACTACCTGGGAAGGTGACAACTATATGTTAACCCAGCAAGTTGCGCGGTATCTCCTCAAATCTGCTCGGTCTGTCCTCAAAGGTAACGCTCCTGACAACGATACCTCCCGCATTTTCACTACCTTTCTCCAAGAAAAAGACATGGGTGCCGCATTCGACATTCTTGGTTCAGACAGCGACCTCGTGGCTGCGTTCGCATGGCGCACATCCTTCCTTACTTTTGAGGCCCTTAAGCACCGTGACATTGAGAAGAATAGCTGGAATTCTCTTCTCGTTGACTTCTGGCGCCTCAGCACTGCGCACTCACAGTATCTCGTCGTCAAGAACTTCTATGATGCTCTCCAATCTGACTCTCTTCGCTACGAACTTGATCCCGCCACAATCGACGTGCTGCACAAACTTTTCCGCCTCTACGCCCTTAACACACTTGAAAGAGAGGCATCAGAGTTCTACTCCTCATCAGCAGTCACTGTTCGCCAGATTCAGTTGGCAAGGACCAAGTCGGTAATGAAGTTGCTGGAGGATATTAGACCCCATGCTCTACGATTGGTTGATGCTTGGAACTTCCCAGACTGGCAACTAGACTCGAGTTTGGGAAGGAAGGATGGGAAGGTTTATGAGGATATGTTCTACAGAGCTAGCGAGCTGAACCCGTTAAATGGACTGACAGTGGACCCGTATCCGGATAGTGATGTGCTTATCATCAAGGATGAGACGAGCAAGTTTAAGAGTAAGTTGTAAGCGCTGGGATAGGGTTATGTAATAGTATGTCTTGTTAAATCTTCTCAAGGAGGTGTACTAAAAAATTTGGTAAAACTTTTTATCTTGTCAGTTGAACGTTGTCATCATGATCTTTGTGATATTATAAAAAAAATTAGTAGTGCATTCCCGCCCACCTGTATATATCGGCAACCCTTCCAACTCAATCAATTATTATAGTAGGATCAAGTAAAATAAAGTGGACCCTGTAGTGACATCTGCAGCTCCTCTGGCTTATTCTCAATCTCCTTAGCCCGAGCCTTTAATTCATCAACATCCCAATTAACCCAGACAAACTTGCCATGTAAGAACGCCGCTTCGGAGCTAGCGAGCCAAACCGAGAAACAGCCTGGGAGTCTACCTATTATAGAACATTAGCTTCTATTTGGCATCAAAATATGAAAATAAAATCATACGGAGCCGAAGAATCCTCAATAGTAAATTGAGAAGACGGGGGAAATCGACAAAACTTACGATCATCAAACGCAAAATTATCATCTGTTGCAGCCATATCACTTTGAATGCTGCCAGGCTGAACATTTACAACCCTCAATCCCGCCACCTCACTCCCAAGATACTCCGTCATCTTGGCGCCGGCAATCTTCGAAGAAGCATATGCGGACCTCCCTGCCAATCCGTTCAACGTACTAGGCAAATGTCCCACCCCGCTCGAGATATTTAATATAGTTGCTTTGCTGAATGTCTGGCCATTCACCTCCTCACTGCGAGAGAGTGGTATAAAGGCACGTACTGTATTGAAAGTACCACGAACGTTGATCTCGATTGTTTTCCACCAGTCATCTCCATCTGCGTCCAGAATCTTCTCAGCTTCCGCCTGCCAGCCTGCATTAGCGACTAAGATATCAAGCTGACCGAATTCGGTCCTGAATTGCTTGAAAGCGGCGTTGAGTTTGGCGGTATCGAGAATATCTGCTACCACATAGGAGACCTTGAGGTCTTGTGCAGGGGATGAGGCGAGGATAATGCTTCGAGCAGAGAGGAGCATATCTTCTCTGCGGCCGAGTATGCCGATATTGGAGGCTCCTGCCAAAGCGAACGCAATTGCAATTTGCTTCCCGATTCCTGTGCCGCCGCCCGTAATGATAACCTAAGATCACAGTCAGATGGCTATTCTCTTATTTCTTGGCAGAAGCTAGGAACTGTACTCACGGTCTTCCCATTCATTGAGAGTCCAGGACGTGTTGGATCAATGGCGGGATAGGGCTCTTTGTGCCATATTTTCGTATAGCTAGGGAAAAAGGGAGGTGGCGCTGTTGCCATTGCTACTTACTATACGCCCTGGCTTGAATGTGGACTTAGAGAGTAGAAATACAAGCAAGTGCTTCTGATGCGAGTATGGTTCAAAATTGACTTGGAAAGTGTGTGCGAAAGGGATATGGCGGGAATGGGATACTTTTGAGTAGTAAAGGAAAGGCAGCTACATATACTGAGCTGAGGAATTATGCTAGAAATCTTATAAAGTAGGCACTAGGGCTGAGAGCTCCCTTCCAAGAACTAGAAAATTTCTACATCGCGTCCTGATACTACAGAATAAGCAACTATTTGCAATCACAGCTTCTGTAAGCAGGCCACTAGCTACTATTCAAGTGGAAACTACCCGGAACTCCGAGTAGAAGGGACTATGGTAGGCAGCTAGATTAGATGGGGTTATATTCTGGATAGTTGGCAGAGTCCATCGTGAATGAGAAGTCTCATGAAGCTAAAATATAAAAAGTTGGTAACACACTGGTACTGAGCAACAAATCAAGCCGGAGTTTGGGTGAGAAAACAGCGGAGGAACACTAAGAATTTGCGTAGCCACATGATCATGAATCGGATATGAAAATACACGCCCGGTAAGAAATGCATAGACTTCTAAGCATTTCGAGTTGCCCAGATGCTGAAAACTTACAGTTGTATCATACTCTACCCCTGTAACCTCATTGACTACTTAACTCACAAACCAGTGCCTTCTCAAAACATGTGTGGTTGTGACTATTAACAGTTCTCGGTCCTAATCGCCCGTAAAAGGGGATTTTTAGATGGGCCTCTAAATAGATACTTTACTCCTGGTAACATAAGTAGCTCTCGCAGTGCAGATGATCCCGAGTATCTCCTTCTGACAAGGGAGGTATGTTGGTTAGCTACCGCGCGACATATATGCGTTCCATCACGAGGATGGTCGGAGGGAATAGATCCCTGAATAAACATCTCTTTCCTTAATAGTCGGTTCACCACTGTAATTCTGCGAGCTCTCGCTTGGTGAACCGACTATTAGCTGTAAATCGGAATAACTAGACTCTCGAGCTTTTGCTAGTTACCTCAGACACGAATTGGAGTAGTTGGCGCTATTTTTAATCGAGGTACTATAATTGAAAGCACGCCGCCGTCTCTGTAACATTTGGACGGTTTCCGAAGTAATTCTTATTGAACCTATTGAGGTCAACAGGGATGGTCATTAAAGAGTCTAGAAGTCTTGTCCCTTTATAAATTCGTGATACTGGGCAGTAGAAGGTTACTGAAGAATTCGAAAAGGAGGTATTGTCGTGATTTCTCAGTAGCATTCCAAAAATAAGCTTCCGTCATAAAATTGGTGAGTGGGCCCTTGGAGTTGAGTTGACCCACTGTCATGTTCGGCTGTGTATTGTACTTCATAACGAAATAATCATTTGGTCCTGGTTCTTAGTTATGACTTCCTGACTGTCCTTTTGATATCGCAGAGGCTGGCTGAGAACACGACCATGACATGAGATGGATTCAGGGGTTGTCCAATCTGTCGATGGCAGCCTTGGCACAAGGCTGTGTGTCAGGGGCACAGCTGAGAGAGCTATTGAACGCCACAACTCTCCGTACTTCGTACGATCTTTCTTCCCATCTCTTTGTTTTTCATGTTGCGCCTTTGAATATTCTTTCTCGCGGCGATTATACCATCTTTGATAGACTAACTCAATGGTCGCAAATCTGCAAGACTAGGATCCACCGTGAAGATGCCTCCGAGAGTCAAGTCATGGGCAGTGCTTGCATTTGTGCTGCTGACCCTGTACCTACTGTTCTGGCGCGACGATACTCCCTTTAACTCGAAACAGCATGCTGTAGATGTTTTGCATGGAAACACTGGAGCGATCAAGGGAGTGGAAGAGAGTTCAACGGGAAATGTGCCGAACCAAGACGACATCCATTTTCAGCCGGCGACTTCGAAGCTACCACAACTGGCGCCGACTGCTATTCAAGCGAAGTCTAGCTCTGCGAGATCTATAGCTGTGAAGCCATCTACAAAAGCCTTCGCCGATGCATCCTTGACTTCGGCAACTCGCCGTGTAAAGGGAAAACCCAGCACAACTGCTTCTACGGCACAGGGCGCATCTACAAAGCCAGTGGGAACGAAAGTTGAGGAAGAACCTTCAAGACTGCAGGAGCAGTTTGAAAAAGAGAATGATGCTCTAGGACAGTAAGTATTGGACGGCTGCGTAACATGAATCTTTGCTAATGCATTAAAGGGGAGACCTTGTAGGCTTAATATACGGAAAAACCCTCACCAGGCTCGTTGACGTTGGAGCTCATGAGGGATTCCAAGCCGGGTTTTTGACAGCAACGAAATCATTGACGCCTTATAGCGACACTCCTCCCTACATATACAACCCATACCCGGACTATAATAGCAAGAATTGGATGTCAGGCAACCAAGGAATTTACAGGCCATGTAACGGACCACAGGGTCCAATTAAAGACTGGTCGGTTTTCTCGGGACACCCCAAAATTTTCGGATATCCACAAATTGGATCTTATGTCCCCCTTGATATTGACAGCAACCTTTGTTTTGAGAGGGAAACTCGGCTTGGTCCCTATGGATTTGAGGGCGGAGTTCTGACTGAATCGGGGAATCGTTCAGTTGTCGAGCGAAGTATAGACTGGGACGCTGTAGACTGGGGTCTTTTACAACATCAGTGTCTCAAGGAGAACTCGAACCGATATGCAACACTTGATGGAAATTTACGCAACAATGGACTTTCTGACACAAGTGGCTTGAACTCTTCTAGTCTTCAGAACATGACAGCTATTTCCAGAAGACAAGAAAATATTGACGACACTGTAAGTGACGCTGACGGTGGTAAGCCGGTCGAAGACATGATCGATGAGGAGGCTCAAGAACAAAACTTGCATGGCATGCCAGAGTTTCCTATCACCCCACGATCCAGGACAGCAATCTTGATTCGGACCCACTCCAGCCAAAATTATACGGAAAACGACAAACAGAATATCAGATCCCTAGTAACGGAGCTTTGTCTTAGGAGTGGAGCTGAGTACCAAGTATTCTTGCTGGTACAGGCCAAAGACGATGATTTAAAACTTTCGGATCCTGCTTCCTATAGCAAGATATTAGATGCCAGTGTCCCCGCAGAGTTTCAGAACATGACTATTCTTTGGAACGATGCTCAGATGAGGGAACTGTATCCCCTAATTCTACCCGAGATCAATAACGTCCATCAATCGCAGTGGCTCTCAGTGCAGAAGTTTTCTCAAGACTTTCCCAAATTTGATCACTACTGGAACTGGGAATTTGACACACGATATACTGGCCATCATTACAATCTCCTCGAGAAGTTGGCAAGTTTTGCCAAGGCACAGCCCAGGAAAGGGTTGTGGGAGCGCAATGAGCGATACTACATTCCCTCCTCCCATGGGCGGTACTCCACGCTTCGCTTAACCGTTGAGGAGGTTTCTGGAGCAGATACAGTATGGGGACCGCCTCACGTCTCAAGAGTTACTCCTGTCGGCCCGCAAATACCCATGGGTGACCCAAAAGAGGATATGTATAGATGGGGCAAGGACGAAGATGCAGACTACATCTCACTGGCTCCAATGTTCAATCCAGTCAATACCTCCTGGGTTGGTAGAAACGATGTTTGGGGTTACGATGGACTGGATACTCCCAGACGTGCCACGATTGGTACTCAATCTCGATGCAGCAAGAAGTTGCTTGACACAATGCACGCAGAGAACTTGCGTGGCAACCATGTTAGCAGTGAAATGACGCCTCAGACAGTTGCATTGCTCCATGGTTTGAAAGCTGTGTTTGCACCAATTCCTATGTTCTTTGACAGAGCATGGGATGGTAAGAGCTTGGAGAAATATTTCAACCCTGGACCGAAAGGAGAGAGTGGAAGTTCAGGGGAAAGTCCTTTTGGCTGGGGACGAGAGAGTCGGTTTGCTGGTAGCACTTGGTATTTCCGCGCGAACCCACCAATGAGGCTGTACAATAACTGGCTGGGCTGGGAGGATAGTGGAATTGGTGGCCCAGAGGTATTTTTTCCACATCCATGATTAGATTATAATGCTAACAGCTTGCTAGTGGGAGAAGATCCATGGCAGGATATGTCTACCTCCCATGCTGTTACATCCGATCAAGAGTGTGATCGAGCCAGAGTTTGGCTATTCATCTAAATCAGATCTCCCATACTAGATCTTACCCATCATTTCCTATGTAAGATGAAAAGTGTTTATATCTCGGAGCGCGGAGTTTGGGGGTAGTCGCTGTATAACTATTGCGTGGTCTGGGAGCGGCCAGGTTGGGTCTGTACATACTACTTATATTGAGGCTGTATAGAAGAGCTCAATATCTACTCGGTGGTATATACGATCTAAGCTGTTCTAATCCTGATCACAAGGTAATTTTCCAGTCATATTTCGTAGTTCATCCCCCAGTTTTTATGTCGAAGCACAAGTAATGAAGACACCTGGGAGAGCGAATCTCCAATCGATGAATACTTGGAGTCCGGCTTAACTCTGTAGGAAGTCCATGCTCCGGGATATTTCCCTGAATTACGGATATGGGATGAAGAATTCGAGCTGTCACCTCATAGCCAAGTTTTTGACTCGATTCTGGCTTCGGATCAGCAAGCTCGAGGGTCATGCTAGGATCCATGCAATTGGACTATTTGAAAAAAAAAAGAGGAACTCTTCTGTACTCTCTGTCATCACGATCTGCAGGGCGAAAACACCAGATTCCTGGCTTTCAAATTCTGTACTGAGGGGGGAATATGGGGAGATTATTCTCTATGGTCAATTGGAAGTGGACATGCACAAAATGCGGGGAATGACATGGCGGGGTATTATGATGATATTCGGGCCGTGAGATGATGATACAGGACGGACTCTCAAGTCTATAGCGACAAGTTTCATCTGCAGTAACATGGTTCCTCGGCGATTCCGTGCCACCAAATCTTGAATTTACTGCCCCCGCAGGCAAGGAGATGAGATAATGGAAAGCTGCAGCATGGATCGTCACCTCCTAAGTAAACGGTCTTTCCCTGCAGTCATCAATGATGAACCGAGGCAGCTATCAGAAGAAAAACATATACAACTATTCTTGAGCCAGGATACGGGTCGAAGTGATTCCCAGCATTCTTCAGGTGATCGATTGACCATGGCTGTCTTGCTCTCCTGGTTATTATTCGCTGTCGGAGTGGTTTTGAGCACATCAATTATTCATCGAGGCACTTCTCAGGATGCATTAGCAGCTTGCCCAGGATACAAAGCTGCGAGTGTTAAGACAACTTCATCCAGTTTGACTGCTGATTTGAAGCTTGCTGGAGCTGCTTGTAATGCCTATGGCGATGACTTGAAAAGTTTGACACTGCAGGTAGTTTATGAGACTGGCAAGTACTAACACATCGTGTCGAGAAGCAGTTCGGACACTAATGGACAGTAGATGATCGAATACACGTCAAGATTCAAGATGCTGCCGACATGGTATACCAAATCCCAACCAGTGTCCTCCCTCGTCCAGATGCAGCTCGTGGAATCAACTCCCGGAAGACCAACATCCAGTTCAAATACACTGTTTCCCCCTTCTCATTCTCCATTACTCGAAGTAAGACTGGGGAAGTTTTGTTTGATACTTCAGCTGCAAGTCTCGTCTTCGAGTCCCAATACTTGAGATTGAGGACTTCTCTACCTGCAAACCCAAACCTCTATGGTCTGGGAGAGCACTCGGATCCATTCCGTCTGAATACATCGAACTATATCCGAACTCTCTGGTCTCAGGATTCTTATGCTATTCCAGCTGGAGCAAATCTGTACGGAAATCACCCCGTATATTTTGAGCATCGTACCACTGGTACTCATGGAGTCTTTCTGGCCAACTCGAATGGTATGGATATTAAGATAAACAATACGAATGGGAAGGATCAGTATCTAGAGTACAATACCTTAGGAGGAGTCCTCGACTTTTACTTCTTGTCTGGGCCTACGCCTGTGGCTGTCTCACAACAGTATGCTGAAGTTGTTGGTCTGCCGGCAATGCAATCATATTGGGCTTTTGGGTTCCATAATTGTAGGTATGGCTATCAAGACGCATTTTCGGTGGCGGAAGTGATCTACAATTACTCGAAAGCCGGAATTCCGCTAGAAACGATGTGGACTGATATCGACTACATGGACAGAAGAAGAGTCAGTCATTGATGTTATCAAGCTATGAACATTTACTGATGTTGTAGGTTTTCTCTCTCGATCCAGACAGATTTCCGCTCTCCATGTTCCAAGCCATCAACCACTACCTACACTCGCATAATCAAAAACAGATCGTCATGGTCGATCCTGCAGTTGCCTATCAACCTTACCCTCCCTACCAGCGTGGTGCAGAAGACGGTGTATTTTTGAGACGAGACAACGGCTCTTTCTGGCTCGGAGTCGTTTGGCCTGGTGTCACAGTTTTCCCAGACTGGTTCAACACCAAGGTCCAAAGCTACTGGAACAATGAGCTTTCAACATTCTTCTCTCCCAAGGATGGCGTGGACATTGATGGGCTGTGGATCGATATGAATGAGCCATCTAACTTCCCATGCAACTTTCCCTGCTCAGATCCCTTCGCTGCTGCTGTTGGTTATCCTCCCGAGCCTCCAGCGCTCCGAGTTCCACCTCGTCCACTACCTGGTTTTCCGTGCACGTTCCAGCCGCCAGGAACGAAATGCAGTGTGAAATACCGGAGAGAGATAGAAGCACCTGCTTCGGATTTCAAGGCTCTGATAGTGGAACGCCAATCATCTGGAAATAAGCTTGGTCTCCCTGGTAGAAACTTGCTGTATCCGCAATATGCGATTCACAATGCTGCCGGCGTCGATAACGGTGCTGGAGGTGGTATTTCGAATCATACGGTCAATACCGATGTCATTCATCAAAATGGACTCGCTATGTATGATACTCATAACCTCTATGGCACTAGTGAGTTGATCTGAGTCTATCTTCCAATATGTGGTATTAATGATTCAACCAGTGATGTCTTCGGCTTCGAGAGATGCGATGAAACATCGTCGACCCGATGAACGGCCTCTCATCATTACTAGAAGTACGTTCGCCGGTGCTGGATCACAGGTTGGCCATTGGCTTGGAGATAATGTGAGTTCGTGGTTAGGTTATCGAATTTCAATCAGAACCATGCTCGCCTTTGCTTCAATCTACCAAGTTCCAATGGTCGGCTCGGACGTTTGTGGTTTTGCGGACAACGCCACCGAATCGCTCTGTGCTCGCTGGGCCACCCTAGGTGCATTCAGCACTTTCTACCGCAACCACAATAGCTACCAACCCAATATCGCTCAAGAGTTCTACCAGTGGGCAAGCGTTACCACCGCAGCGAAGAAAGTCATTGACATCCGGTACCGTCTCCTTGATTACATCTATACAGCTTTCTATGAGCAAACCTTGGACGGTACTCCTCTAATCAACCCTATTTTCTACATTTATCCCTCGGATCCCGCAACATTCGGTCTTGAACTTCAATACTTTTACGGCCCATCCATCCTCGTATCCCCAGTAACAGAGGAAGGTTCTACTAGCGTCTCCGTCTACCTTCCGACAGACATTTTCTACGACTTCTACACCCATGCCCCAATACAAGGAACAGGCGCCAACATCTACATCGACAACGTAGCACTCACAGACATACCACTGCACTACCGTGGCGGAGTTATCGTGCCTCAACGTGTGGCAAGCGCAATGACAACCACTGATCTACGCAAACAAAATTTCGAGATCATTGTCCCGGTTGGTAGTGATGGAAGGGCTGCAGGGAGCTTGTATATTGATGACGGGATCAGCATTGTGCAGCAAGATACTACGTACGTGAAGTTTAGCTTCGATGGCAAGACGTTCAAAGTCAAGGGGAGGTACAAATTCAAGTCCGGGTTAAAAATTAGTAGAATTGTATTCCTCGGGTTTAGAGGCAAGCCTAAGGGGTGTGAAGTTGATGGGAAAAGTGTCAAGGGGTGGACTTTAGATGGTAGCAAAGGGGAACTGAGCGTGCCAGTCGGGAAGAGTCTGACGGGAGATTTCGAGGTTGTTGTCAATAAGTGATGGATGGATCCGAGGCAAAAGTAAAAATTCAAATAGATCGGGGGTACGTTCGGTGTCCAGGAGGATTATGAACGAAGAAGAAAACAATAAATTAAATCTCTCAAGTTGTATGACTGTGAGCTCGACGAAGCACCTGATTCAACAATAGAAGAAAATGTAGCACGGACCTGCAGTAGCTTTGCAGTACTGTATGATACGTTCGTATCTTCCAAGAAGTCCCAAGAAATATTGGCGAAGCTCTTCGCATCGCACTGCCCCAACCCGGAAACCCCCAGGTTTGAGAACCTCCGCCTCCTCCGCAACCTCTTCTCTTCTCTCCTCTTCTCCCCATCTTCTCTTCTACCCATCTTCCAACTCCTCTTCATGACATGAAGATAACCATATTACCTACTCTCCTCCCTCCTACCAACTTACTACCTATACCTACTATATGTAAGTAGGTAGGTACAGGATATGATATTAGAGTAAGCAGGAAAGAAGAAGAAGAAAAGACTACAGTACTCGCTCACCATCACACACGAAATACTCTAGGTCCCACAACATTTCAGTCAGTCGAGTACATTACATATTATTATGACCTAAACGATCGCGAGTGAGGAGGGCTTCGATCGCGTACTTGTGCTTGTACGAAGTACTTGTACAGTACAGTATGCCCCCGGGATGTCGGGATCGCGGATGCAAAGGTGGGGTGCGAAGAGTGGGGGAAGTTTCCTGGTACGAAGAGAAAGTGCGAGAAGAGGTCTTCTGATTTTCCTCCATATAAATATGACAAAGATCCGATTGTTGGGATTCTGTTTCTCGTTTATGGGTTTCGTAGATGGGAACGTGGGGGAGGGGAGGTGCTAGATGATGCGCGGTGGCGCTGCACGTATGTGAGCACACTTCCATTTTCATATTGTAATGACTAATGACCACGTTATATCATCAACAGGACTGATCACCAAGGACTACAATGACTACAGGAAGTCTCAACGGCCACAGCGAATGAATTGCGAATAAAGCCTTGCGGAATCTTCATTCGAAAGAGGGATATCTTAAGCGTTAACCGACCCCTATCTATTCATGTACAGCGCCACATATGCAACAACGCCACCCATCTATGCGATCCAGAACCAGATCTTCTCGAATACGTTTCTTGGAACAAGCTCGGGCCATTGCCCATCCTCTGCATCGAGAGCTGCTTTTCCAGTGGTGATATCAGCGTCGCTGGGCTTGATGAGGGGGGTTCGCTTCCAGATCTTCCAGAAAGCATACAGGGCGAAAAATATCGGTATGCCGATATATGCGGCCAGGAAGTCTGAGGAGTGTTAGTGCTTTGCTTGTTCTAGAAAAGATAAGGAGCGTACCGGTGACATTCCAGTTCTGGTGGTGCTCGCCAACAAAAACGTTGAAGCCATTAAAGAGGATGATGATGGCAAAGAAGATGAGAGCTGCCCATGCTGTATATGGCTGGAAGGGTGACTTGAATATGAGTGTGTTGCGATCAATACCTTGTGCTGCTAGTGCCTTATAGAATTTGAGGTATGCGATGCAGATAGAGCACCACGTGAACAGACTGGCAACGGTTGTCAAGTTCTGGAACCAGTTGAAGACGAGAGACGGGCCACCAGAACTGACGGACAAGTAAGTAAGCGCGGAAATGGAGGCTGTAATAGCGACGCAGTAGTAAGGGACACCGGCCTTCGAGCATCGGAGGAGAAATCGTGGTGCCTGCTTGTTTTGGGCGAGAGCGAACAGGTAACGGGATCCGGTATACAAGAAAGCATTGGCACTGGAAGATGCAGAGGTCAAGATGACGGCATTGATAATAGATGGGAGGACGGGAATGCCAGCGTTCTGGATACCAATGACCCATGGGGATTGTGCTGCACCGGCAGCACCGTCGTCTTGAGCTTTCAACAAACGAGAGTCGTTGGAGGCAACAAGGACACCGATTGCTAAGGAACCAAGAACGTAGAAGAACAGAATACGCCAGAAGACTCTACGGACTGCCTTGGGAATGTTTTTGCGAGGATTTTCGGCCTCACCAGCAGCGACAGCAACCAACTCAACACCACCATATGAGAAAGCCGCGTTTACGAGAACGGAGAAGAGACCAAGGAAGCGACCAGTAGCGCCAGTCGAGTCATACTCCTTCATGGCACCAGGGTTCTTCCAATAACGAAAGCCTAGTCTGTCATGCGTTGGTCCACCACCGAGGTCAATGATGAATGCCAAGATCAAGAGACCAACGATCGTGATGATCTTGACACTTGCAAAGATGAATTCGGCTTCTCCATATATTTGGATGGCGAAGATGTTCAAACAAACAACGACGACTATGATGATAGAGATCCACACAGCCACGCTGATGTGCTGAGCACCTTGCCAGTATTGGATGACGATAGCTGCGGCAGATATTTCAGCGCAGAGGGTAATCGAAGAGGCGTACCAATTCTAAAAGGAAGTTGTTAGCTTTTATTCGGATAATGATTTTCATTCTCAAATTGTGTCTAGACTATCAAAGATAGCGAAGGAATGTTGGAGGATTGGGCAACTTACATTCCATCCGACGGCGAATCCGAGAGCATCATCGACGTAACGAGCGCAGAATTGAGGAATAGAACCAGGAAGAGGAAGCCAAGTCGCCATTTCACCCAAGCATTGCATCATTGCGTAGACTGCAATACCAGTAAAACTATACCCCAACAGCACAGAGAGTGGACCAGCGCGGGTGAAGGCACTTCCAATACCCAGGAAGAGACCTGTTCCAATTGTGCCACCCAGAGCGATGAACTGGATATGTCGCGATTTGAGTCTAGTAGGCCGGTCACGGTCAGCAGGCTTTCAACGCTTATGATTCTGTCGGAGAACTTACCCTCGAGTAACATAGCCATATTCTTCAGCCGTTTCGATGTTGCCATATAAATCAGCAGCTTCTTGGATGCGGCCACTCTTATTCTCTATTCCTGTGTCGGGATCAACATAAGTGTTGTGGCCATTGAAACCCGGCGAATGGCCGGCATCATTGACGGCATATGATTCCTTCTCGTGGGCCATAGTGGCAGTTTGCTCAACGAGACTTGAAGTCGAGAGGCAAGATAGAGGAGAAGACAAGTAGGAGCGGGGGGACACAAGCTGGTCTTATAGAAACCGAGTGGCAGGACAGCAGTAGTAGCACAGCAGGGGTGCGTGCCTGTACTGTATCTGGGAAGGAACTTTCATGGGGAAACAGCGTAAGGTCGACTCCATGAACCGTAGGTATGGACAGGGCTGTGCATGGGCAGCTTCACTGACAAGACCACCCGCACTCACCCCGGCCACATGAGTCCGCATAAGTAGGTAGGTAATGCTGTCTCGATTTTCGAGTCCAGTAGTGTTGCAGATTCCTACTGTACAGTATGTGTTGACTTGCAATTCTCAACTCTAGAATCTGCCAGGCTCCAGGCTGCTGGTTCGGAAGTTTTTCCTGTATGCTCCTATGGATTAGTTGGTGGACGGCTGCATCACTTCGGTCTGTACAGTATCCTTGTCAGCTACGAGGTAGTTTGTACTAAGTAACTAGCTGGGGTAGAATTACTGGCGCATCCGGTGCATCAAAGTCCGGGAGGGCAATATTTGGGGGTTCGAATAATTCTCCCGAAACTTAAGCTAGTAGTCAATCGCTTTACTCTCCGGCTGAGGAGACGGGCTAGACGTGGGCAGAGTTGTCCAAACCTTCTAGGCTCGGGTGTCGGATCGTAGCGAATATTTCTCTTGTTGCAAGGATTCGAGCCACTACAGTACTTCGTACGCTTCGTACTTTGTATGCGTGCGCTCGCACTTTGAGAGAAGCCTCTCCCTTTCTCTAAGCGCGTTTTCTCTGTTCGGTATTTTCAAGATCTATGTTTAGAGATGCCCAGATCTCTAGTGTTACAACCAGTTGCACAGAGGAGCAGTGTCGTGTCTGGAAAAGCTTTAATTTGCATCCTTCCTGCAAGATGCTAATTTGATAAATTGAGTTGTTTCATTCTGGAAACGGGTACCAATCAGACGTTGAGGCTTATTGTTGCCTCTCGCCATGCCAGTTTTCGCGGGAGGGGAGGGAAGGGGAAATTCTACGCGGTACTACTTACTGTACTTCGTACATGTCATAAGTACAGTACAGAGTTGCCAATACTATTGCAAGGGGGTTTGGGAAGCCCGTCTCGTTCATCAAAGCTCGAAGAAGCAATTCCTAAGAACCAAATTGGAAGAATCCTGCATGGCTCTCGGCGAACCCGTTGTGTTGGCAAGGAAGCTTGCCTGATGAGCTTGTCTCCTGATGCATAATGAGGACATCAACAGATGCATCAAAGAGCGTCGAGGCAGGCCAGGGCGATAAGTTGACCAGGGCGAAGATCTTAGCCTTGAACTACTGTAAACTGGCCCCCGCTCCTAAGCACAAATCTAGCTTTTCTGAGTCTAGGCATCGAGGAAAACTACGAATCAGGGATCCACAACTAGATACGCAAACCTTAATTCGAGCACAAAGACTCGTTGTCGTGGCCTTGAGATAAGGAAACATAACAATAATAGGTAATCACAAATATGGTATTTAGTTATTTCCGGATGTAGATAGATACACCATAGTCATGTCGCTATTGTAAAAGTGTAATGTCGGACTTCGAACCAGCATCTCATTCCAGAAGCACTTCTCATGTTCCCTCAGCTCTCTCCTCCCCCTCATCGTCTCATCCAACCCAATCCCTTCTTCACTATTGGTAGAATTTCAGCTCTTATCACGCCTCGTCCCACCTTCATACTGACAAAGGTCATAATCGATTACCATGATACATTCACTCAGGACATTCCAGAACAATAATAAAACGCACCGAACACACTTACCTTGTCCCTGCTGACCCCAGCTTAACAACCCACGCCAGTATATGACAGGCCAATCGGGCCAAATACAGCAATCCAATGATATCGCGTCGAAATAATAACAACAACAACAACAACATATTTGTCATTCTTCTTACAGTACCGAGAATTATCGCCATCATCATCATTTCATCATTATCATCATATCGCTCTTCCTCCTTTCCTTATCTCTGCAAATATTATCATACTTCGTACTTCGTACATGCCTTGGTACTCCCTAGAGAGTTTGCGTACGTGTGAGACCACTTTAGGAAGGTCGTTGACAGTGAGCGAAATAATACTTTACTGTACTGTACAAGACTGTAGTAGTAGTATTAGCATGGTCGCCGCCTGGGACTTCCTGATACGTATGAATGAATGAATGTGATAACTTCATTATGTCAATAATATGGGCATTATTTCGGCGACGAGTGAATATGAGAATAATTTCGATGCCTCAGCAGCCGACTATTAGATATGTACCCGTCTGATTGTATTATGATAGATGTAAACGGACTAATTAGCTAACTAACTAGAAGAGAAAGGGCTTCTTGACTACATACATAGCTGCCCTAGATTTTCTGCAAAAGATTCACATAGTTCAAAATTTATCCATAAGGTTGGTGTCTGGACTTGGAAAATCTCAACAGCATCTCCTACATTTTAGACTTTCGGATACTTCCTTCCATACATACATGTACTGTACCAGCTAGCCTCTAGATGTGGCATCATCTCTCTTCTCAGACCATCATCACTCAAAGCATGTCGTAGACTTTTTCCTTGTCAATAATACATAGCAAGTAATGCCCACCCATGCTTGCAACTTCCTTATTTAAATATTACTTTTGGAGTCTCGAATTTTCTTCTTCCAAGTGACATTCTGAACGCGCCCCCAATTTCCAAATTTATACCCGGCGGTATTTCTGTATCCAATGATAATGTTTTTCTCCTTATCGAATCATCGAATGATCTCATCCTTTCAACCACCCTTGGAGTAGTAGACAAGAGATACAGTAGTACGTAGTAGGCACATTGGCAAATGCTTAGTTTTATTGCTCTCGGGCTGTTTTGTCGTACCACCGAAGGATCTAGTTTTCCTTGGGTTTAATAATTCTCCTTTAGTCTTATCAACGCGCACTCAGAACTATTGGACAAGCATGACCCAGCTTCCTCAAAGGAGTTCAAGATAACCATGATTCGCGGCTGGTATCGACGGCAGGGTCCGAAGAACGAACCAGTGAAACATAGTGTTGGAACAAGTGTCGGTTATGGCTGATGATGGTGTGATCACTGATGTGGCGAGGGAGGGAGATAGCACATGATTTCATTGAATAGGTGTGCAGGGAGGAGTGTCGAAGATCAGACGTCTGATCATTGAAGATTACTGGAAAGTTGTGATTGAGACTTGTCACGACGAGCAATTGACGCACAACAGAGGCTTACTACTTACTGTGTTAACGAAGCCTTCGAGAAGAATCGTCGCCACGTCAAATATACGCTCTAGACGAGCGCTCCAAGCGGACTCTGGATGACAAAGAATAGCATGGACAGACTGAACTCCAGAGATGTTGGAAACAGGGAAATACTTCCTAGCGTACCCTGTACCGAAGCAGTGGTATTCAGATTGCGGGAGGGTATCAATTGGCGACAACAGAACGTCTAACAACTCTCGGGCATTGGAATTGCCGGCTGGGACTACCAGCGCTATTCATGGAACAGGAGTCAATCAACTAACTGCATGCTCTTGAGACAGAAAGCTTCCAGGAGAAATAAAGGAGGTTGGAAACAAACCTACCACAAACCTCCCCAGAGATCAAATCAATGGAGTGCATGTTGAGAGACTACTTACTCTTCGAAGAGCCAGTGCCTTTGCGAAAGGCAAGGATTTACCAGTTCCAAACACAAACCCAACATGTGTGGCCAGAATTGGCAGGATCGTTATCTTCGTGCCAAAATAAATTATACACACAAGATCGTATTACTTTTCCAAGTCGCTCGATATTCCTTCCCAGCCAGCTCTCAATCGAGCTCAATCCTCTTTCCTTTCAAACCCCAACTCCCCACCGTCTTCCCAACCACGTAACCAGCATACGCTCCGGTCACAATTGTAATGGGCCACTTTTGCCACTCCCTGTCCCAATCCAATGGGATCGGCACCGCACCCAACCAAGCTCCGAGCAAACACCCAACAGCACCACCAAACACCTCGTCGATAGGACTATACAACGAGGCGATCTCGCGCCATTTATTGCCATCAGAGCCATGGACGTAGATAAGAGGAAAGAGCGTGAGGAGAGCAATGTGTGCGGAGCAGAGGAGAGTATGTGGGAGATGCGTGGTGAGAGGGGCGCCGAAGAGAATTTGTAGAAGCGTAAGGAGGGGAATGGAGAAGGTGGTGAATAGGAGGGCCACGAAGGACGTCTGTTGTATCATAGCATTAGCAAATCTTTCTCCCAAGCTATCCTATAGAAGCATAGTAGCAGAGGAGAAGAAAAACTCACCAAGACCCTCGTAGCAAGAACCCCCTCCGACTTCTTCGGAGCGTTCAGCTTCACTTTCTTCACAATTTTCGCATTGCTACCCACAGCCGGCAGGCAGACTACTGCGTATAAGATCTGCACGACTGCCAATGGAATCAACGAGTTCAAGAGAGTATAAGTCGGGTCAGAAACTAAGGCTGGGAATCGAAGGTAGTATGCCGATAGCAGGATGGCGGGATGTATCTGGGAGAATATTCGCGCCAGATCGGTGGGTAATAGCTCAACTGGGAGAGATGGTTTAGGCGTGATGAGTTGGGATGAGGCGCCAGCGCTCGACATGGTTACGGGGTCAATGAGTGGCATTTGAAGGTAGGTAGAGAGAATATAAAGTGTTCACATTTGTCGCGTCGGTATATGGCTTGGAGCTTCAACGTGGTTCGGAGCGGAAATTTGATCTTCCGGCAATGGAAAAAATTTGGGTTACAAAACTAGATATGAAGACCGGGATTTTGGAAGCTTTGTGCTAGAGTGATGGTTAATCTCAGCTTTTTTCATGTATTGTATCTGCAATCTAGAAGCAGTGAAGCTCTTAATCGTTGCGATAAATTTACCTTCCTCCCCCTGCGTCATAGGAGACGCTCCTTCAAAATGAAGCCAGATGGCCCTTGGTCACAGACACTTCAAACTGCACTGCCAATAATCGTTACCCTAACCATTTTGTATCCGTATCGTAGCTTGCCAGTCCCCTTATATCTCGATCAAGAACCCGTAGCACCTGCGTTTGGAACCAGATTCCTCAACGACAGATCGTAGACGATATCCTCGATTTTCTTGACATTGTACTTGATGCTATCGCTCCTCCGTCTCAACGAATCATTCTTCAGGTTCAAGATTTGGAACCCGGCATGGATATCCTTGACGAACTGGCTGATTTGTAGAGGTCGTTGGTAATCACCCAGAGTCACAGAGTTGATAGCAAGGCGAGCGAGCTCTTCGATGAGGGTTATGAGGGATTGCAGGTATTCTTCGATGCTGATATGAAACGCATCGCGGTCTTTGAGGTTGACTGGGACTGTAACTTGTCAGTAGGGATCTGGTAGTTGGAGATACGTAGCGTAGCCTACCATTGAGGATTTCACCAACTTCTTCTATCGTCAAAAGCTTGCCCTGTTCTGCCTTGCCCTGTGCGCTCATCCCACCAAGCCACCCGCAGAGCAGAATCGAGAAGACGACATTTTGTACATCGCGGGTCCAGAGCCCGTTATACTTATAGTACGGGGAGCCGGAGGAGATGGTAGCGAGCTTGCTGATACTCTCTATCTCCTCCTTGATTGAAGCTTCAGCGGCATCCAGGACGGGTTGAACTGTGAGGGTCAGAGATGAGACGACTGCCTTGTAGAGGGGTAATCTTACGGTGGGCAGCTGGTGTAGAATGTGCTCTTGAAAGAATGGACTGCGCATTTCGGCCTTGTCTTTCCAATGTTTGTGTGATTGCGCGAATCTGATCTCTGACCTCTGCGTCGTCGTCAATCTTGGTTTGGAGCTGCTCGAAGATTCGAGGATCTACCATCCCAGAGCTTGCCATGGTGATGGAGGGGTACTTTGAGAAGCGGCAGATCGCGTACGAGCCTCTAGAAGTGTTGAGGACCGTAGGGAGAAAACGGCTTACTTCGAAGATGTTAGGGCCTTGGGCAAAGTGTCGCACAATTTGATCGTACGCAAAAGTCAAGCCTCGAATATCACTGGCGCGTCACGACTTTGTATTCTGTATCACTGGAGGTCAAATACAAACGAACACAAGTGGCTAGTCCAATTATGTTTTCACCATTCCTTCCAGTCAGAAATTCGAGGCATCCTCTCCAGCTCTTCGAATTTCATGGGGTAGGCCGTGCGCGAGCAACACCGAAACAAAAGACCAAGATCTGAGCAACTTCTAGTAGAGGCTTGATTGAATTCTTCTTCGCGATCTTGGGCAAACCAAAAATCTGCAATGAAAAAAAGTGGTCGCGTCAACTGGAGGCAGTGTAATACCAGTGACACAGTGGAGAAAAGCATAGGCAAGCCCAGAGGCAATTCTCCGGGGGACAAAAATAAGTATAATCAATGTGATTCCCTTAGGAATCTTTCAGAGATTAAACTGAAAAGAACAGATACTACACTTGATCTAAGCCAATAGGCAAAGAGAGCTAAAGAAAAAAGAAAAAGAAGAGGAAGAGGACGAAGGAACCTGAGTATATATATGGGTGTGGGTGGTCCGTGCACAGTAGTCGCGAAAGCGAAGCGAACAGAGCAAACATGTCAAACAGGAAAAGTTTGCTGTGTTTGCCTGCAATTTATCATGTGCTTTGCTGATTGTTTGCACTGTTTGCACTCTTGATTGGGTCAATGTTAATTGGCCCGCCAAGGGATGCCGCCAACCATCGTAGATAACGCCTCTGTTCAACAGCAGCCCAGCAGGTCACTGTTTTCTGAGTTTTCTGAGTTGCTTGAATATGAATGAAGTCTTTTTTTTTCCTTCTCTCTAAATTTGCATAAATTTTTGCACAAAGCATGCAGATCTCTACAATCCGTCTCCAAATTGGCACTTGCTTAGGGGCGAAATGGCTACAGTATCGATCAGGCATGACCAACGGATTTTACTTCTGCTATGAATTTTTAATGACCGTGACTGATGGCGCTTTCCTTTTCCTTTCCATTTTCTTTCTATTTTCAACGGCTGGGAGCTTTCTTCATTGAATTCGTCAAACTAACCTCGTGTATGCTTGGTATCTTGGAGCAATCAGGATGTGCGCAGGTTAGTCACAGGTGAAGGGCTTTCGTGCAACTCCTACTGTTATTTCGGCTTTACTGTGAGTCGCTATAAATGACACCCTGGATACAACGAGAAGCTTACTCACACTGGATCAATAATGAATGGAAGCCAGGCAGAGTTTGATTTTGTATCGCCGGAATTAGTCCATTGATCGCGCACATATATCCAGCAGTCCTTTAAGTGCCGAATATTGGAAGTTCATGTGTCCTACTAGGGGGCAATATCAAAATGGCCAGTCCATACTCCGACCAAGATCGTCACATCAACCATCTTGCTATGATCGGAACAATATCCAGTCTTATTAACAATGAAACAGTGCTGGGATCTTCTAAAGGCGTAACTTTGTCGGAAAGTGGCGGTCGGAAGAGTTGTCGGAAGATTCCACAATTAGTTCATCGTTAGCGGAGAGGGTTTCGAAGTCTGCGAAGTGTTGATTGCGTTCCTCTGCTCGAGCAGCTTGCCGTTCAGCTGAGAGTATTTTGGATCGAATATTCTGAAATCAGGCTAAAAAAAGGGGGGGGGGAGAATATTGGTATCCCGGTGGCTTCAGACCTTTGAAGCGATAGGTTTTGTGGCCTTTAAGTATACTAAGTCTAAGAGAGTTCTCCAATTCACAAAGCTCAAACCTATCAATGTGATCTCATCAAGCGACTGAGATTTCCTTACCTATTGTCATACGGAATTACATCCCTGAACTTGCCATTGGAGTTGATATTTTTGAGCAACTAAAACTACGAAAAGACACCCTTTTTTGTAAAGCCATTCTGATCGATGCCTCGAACGAGAGGGGATAGTACGTAATGTTTACTGTACCTCTGAGGACCATATCGATGTATTGAAAATAATACGGCTGAATAAGGAAATTGCCAATTGTATGGCAAACAGACTTTTGATGCGCTACACTCAAATCTACATTCTCAATACCCTCACTTAATCCGCTCCCTCCCCTCCTCGCCGCCCTGCCCCTTTTCTCACCCAAAATGATAGCGCTTAATTAGGCAAAAGATATTGAGAACGGTATTCCAACAACCTCATGTAATTGATTGACTTCCCTCAATGTCTCATGCTGGAATCCCATGCGCCAACTGGTACGACAAGGTCTTATTCGGACTTGTCTCCAAAGCAATGTCTCTATACTTGGCAACCAGCAGATCACTCACCATCCGTCCAAAAACGATAGCTCCCCATGGATTAAGGTGCGTTCTGTCATTATCTGCAAAATTATATACTTGGGCAGCCTGAGTAGATATCAAGTGTTAGTCCAGAGGAAATTTCGCCGAGAAATCAAATAGGAGAAAGTAACAAGTGAAGAACGGAATAACGAACCTCCTCTCCAATAGCATTGACGTAATCAGTAGAAGCCTTGTTTAAATCGATGAAACGTGCTCTATCGGTGTTCGCGGCTGCCACATCCCGAACTACGTTGACTTCGTCAACGAGATTCTCGATGACTTGGCCTCCCGAGAAGCTGCGTCGAGTGAGGGGGGTGATCAGAATCTAGATTACTCTCTGTGAGTCCATGAACCTCCTTTCCAATGCAATTACGTTGCGGTGTGTAAAAGACCTACAGGAATTGCTCCGGCTGCTGTGATTTCATCAATGAACTGATACAGGCTTCCGTTGAATGCGGCCTTGTACACAGCGGTCTTCTGGTCATTATGGCCGAATTGACAAGTAACGAAGATGGTCTCATTGACTTTGTACTGTGCAATCTGACTGAGAATGGTCTGAAAGTAGGAGCTTTGCAGATATGGCGTCAAGGAGGCTCCACTGACTCCGTGATTGAACCCGAACGATGTTGATTTGAGGGTGTAGTTGAGAAATCCATCACCCCATCCTATGATAAGCTATTTCACTTCTCGTTCTTAATATATTTTCGGTTCGCCCAGGAAAACTTACCACCTGGCTCATGGGTTGTAGAATCCCCTGCTAGGAGGAAAACTGATTTGCCTGTGACGCAAGAAGCCAAGGCGATAGCAGTCGTTAGGATACCTGCAATTGAGATGAACATGTTGAAAGAATAAAGCTGGGTATTTGATTTGGAGAAAGCCAGATAATTGATCTTGGAAATGAGAGAAATCGTTTGTCTTGTGTGTTATGCCGAGAGGCTATAGTTAACAGAACAGAAAGAATTATTACAACGGAAGAGTTTTATACGACATGTAACCTTGAAGCCAAGATTTGGATATATACATAACTCCATTGATCTGGGACATTGTAGAAGAGGCAGGTAGTGAATCTTGATTCCATCGGCCTAATATAAGCCGAAGATAAAGTATCGTGGGGCTTGGCAGCAAGGGACGGATGCTCGATCTTGAGTACTGACTCCTGAATAAATCATGCAATTAGATCATCCAGGATGAGTAGTGGATGGAATAGTTGTTTCCGTCGGGGTGAGGGAATTGGTGGGTCTTGCTCGCTTTGGTCTCTGTGATTCTTATATTCGCTCCAGCGAGCAGAGACAAGAGGAACCAGCACTGACAAATATTCAAATCATTCTGTTTCCTTTCTAGCTAACTTCTGGCATCTATCAGACCATCAGCCGGGATGTTAGCTGTAACCCCAGACCTTATGTTTCATGACTCGGCTTTACAGACTCCATCAAGGCCTGGTGAGGAGCATGCTGGGATTGTATTTATCCGCCGGATGCTTCAATAGCGGGGAAGAGAGAATATTTACACTTACTTCCAAGTTCATGTTCTCCTATGGAGTTTACCTTCTCCGGTATTGTACTTTAGTCGCTACTATCAGCAACACCTTGACTTGCAAATTCCAACATAGTTTGACAACTTGAAAATGGAAGGGGATATGAGTAAGTAAAAACCTGTCGTGACTCTGTGAACACAGGCTAGTGTGAATTGACCTTTCGTTCCCCAATCCAGATATCTGATTCCGTAAGTCCGCTCTTTTGCATCAGTTTAAAATGTTTCATTTAATGTCGGGTAAAATTATGCGAGTGGCTTGTAGCCACGAAGCTTCAGGTCCACTTACCTTCTTGAAGGTTAATTGCTGCTCAGCCAGAGTCATAAATCCCATAGATCAAAGCCACTCCAGTGTTAACATTATGTCAACACAGCTAACAAACCCATGTTTCCCTTGGTGTTTCTTGACCTCCACTTCCGCCTCCGCACATCCGTCCTTCGCATTCTGGGGGCCCCCTTTCTGGGCACTCGCTTAAAACTCAATCCTGGAGAATTGCTGCAACCCCGAATTTTCCCTGCGAAATTTATATTTTCTGTCGCTATGGACAGAGAGAATTTTGCTTGTACTTGCGCCTGAAGTTCCGAAATGGTAGCTTCCTAGCTGCTAGATGTCGGGACTTGGAAAATTCGTAAGGTAGAAGTACTTCGTTGTGAGAAATGCAATAGGTCTGTTCTCTACAACACCTTCTGTCTCGACTAGTGCACGCAATCGCTAGCACCCTTCAATATTTGACGATTTCCAACGATTCAAATTAAGCTCCAGAGGAGTTCAGAGTCGAGTCCCTCCACAAGCCAATCGACAAGATCGAAATTCAGATCGTCCAGATCGCCGACGATATGTCCAGCATAGCAAGCCACGTGTGACGAGTGCGATGATGATCAGGCCTATTGCTACTCTTCCAGTTGGCTACTTCTGCATCATTCTCCCGAGTTATGACAGTCTCTTATAGGTGCTATCGACACGATTCCAGATTGTCTGAACAATTTCAACACGTAAGTTTCCTAGTCATATTGAATAGCCGTACTGATTGCTCACCTACAGAAATCAAGCCAGATCCAGGACAGGATGAGTTGCTGTTTCGACGAGAATCTACTTGTGCTTCTTACACTAGGATGTTGAGAGACAAATAAAAAGCTATCAACACATATATGTTATTTGAAAATATGAAGGACCAAAAAGAACGGATGAACCAAACGAAAACAAAGCAGAAGAAAATCTCTCAGGAGTTATTTCGCACGAGGTCAATTCATACCTGTACAAGAAGTACCGGATAACTACGCAAGTACATTCTGACCAATGAGACATCGAATTGTTCCGGCTGACGACCTGCGGATATGCGGGGGAAGCAGCTCGTCAGCCACCACTCTTCGGGGCATCTATTACCGGAAGTGATCGATGGTGATCGATGGACATTTCTTTTTGCTTCATACTTGTAACTTGATACATGCAAGGAAGCTTGATTGTAAGTCCAAGTACGTCCGGTACCGCTCTAACAAACATATATACATAGTGAGGATTGTTGATTGAAAATCCTCCCATCCAGAACCTACCCCTCAAAATCATCATGTCTCTCAGCGGCCCCGTTGTACCACCCACGGGTGTCTATGTCCCTGTTCCTACATTTTTTCGTCCCGCGAACGACTCTGAGTCGCTACAGTCAGCTGTCGATATTGATACGCAAACCAAGCATTCGATCTTCCTTGCCAAGTCTGGCATCAGAGGTCTCGTCCTCCTTGGTTCGACCGGAGAAGCAATTCATCTGACCAAATCCGAGAGATTTGACTTGGTTGCAGGCGTTCGGAAGGGCCTCGATGATGCCGGCTTTCCTGGCTACCCAATCATGGCGGGTGTTCTTACAAATGGAATAGATGAGACACTGGAGTGGCTGCAAGACTATGCTAAGGCAGGCGCACAATGGGGCCTAGTCCTTGTTCCTGGGTATTTTGGAAAGGCTGCTAGTCAGGAAAATATCAAACAATGGTATACTCTGATTGCCGAAAAGAGTCCACTGCCAATCCTGATGTAAGTTAGTAAAATGTGTATGTATGTTGGAGTTGGTATATCGGCTAACGGGCGAGTGGGTAGATACAACTATCCTGGAGTAACAAACCAAGTCTTTGTCGAGCCGGATACATACGCAGAACTGGCAAGACACCCTAACATAATTGGGTGTAAAATGTGAGCTAAAGAACTCTATCCACATCTGTTTTTTGTTGGCTCATTGCATTCAGGTCCCATGGCGACGTATCAACCCATTTACAAGTGTCGCTCGATCCGAGGATAGATCATTCAAAGTTTCGCGTGTACAGTGGATTTGGACAACAACTGGCACCGATAGTCCTTTGTGGCGCGGCGGGGGTGATTGACGGTCTAGCGTCTTTCTATCCTAAAACTGTTGTGAGGCTCATGGACCTGTCCGAGAAACGACCAATGGATAACTCCATCCTGGAAGAGGTACATCGACTGCAATATGCTGTCAGTCGCGCCGAGACTTTCATTGAGAAGACCGGGATAGTCGGCATACGGGAGGGAATTCTGAGGGTGGCAGGAATGGGCGGAGTTGAAGGTGGCCGATTGCCTTTGAGTGGTCGGCTCCAAGAAGATGTCTGGAAGGTACTACATACATCTTTACTTGCTGGCATCGAGGAAATCGAGGGCACATTGTCTTAGCAGTTTCGATGGAGGGAGATAGAGAGAAGTTCTCCGAAGAAAGAAGTTTCTCGTGATGAGACGAATGCATTGTCCCGTTTGCTAGAATTGCAGCTCTGGTTGAGAATACGAGCTTTCTATTTTAAAAAAGTTCCAGAGCTGGATGAAGTCCACTAATTAAATGCGCAAGCTGGCTAGGGCTACTGCTGGCGAGCTTAGCCTGTTATGTTGTTGTGAACTGACCCCTAGAACCAGCCCAGCCCAGCCTCCTGAACACTACCTACGTAGCGCACTCCGAGTCCACAGAAGAAAGATCGAATAGACCAATAGCACCCAGCTCTGCGTACCTAGTCTACCTCCTGGCAGACTCGCCGTGCGTTTCTTTGCACCTTACAATCGGGGAAGAAACCTTTCCATATATGCCGCTTTCTCATCGTCAGCTTTCTCCCCCAGGCATTGCAGTCGCCGAATCGCACGAAAACCCTTTCGATTCCCAATTATGAGTGATTTCGGAGGGGCCAGTGATATAGTTTACCGCGATCGATCCCAAGAGCCACAGCTCCAGGATGAGACTGATCTGTAGGGCTATTGCATTGGGGCAGGCGTCTAGAGTCTCTTTCCTACTGGGTGTTCAAAATCACTTGCACCACATTAGTACCTCTAAATTTAGCTTTGGAGATGCTCCTCTTCCTGACTTTGACCCAAATTTCTGTGTCCTAATTTTCAAAAGAAGCAACAAAGCTGCTGGTCGATCAAAATCAGCGCCTTTGAACTCCGGGTTCAGTGCAGATTTTAGCGGACCGATGGTCTCTCAGAGAATAGGAACGGCAGAAGAAGTTGCAAAATAGCATTCCTACATTGACGACAACATCTTCTATCAAGAGGAGTGTTTACTTAGTAGGCATAGGATGGCTTTGATAAAGTCCTAATATATCGAGCACTTTCAACCTGAGGTTTGTCCAAGTTCTTGCTGTAAGACTGCACTTTAATGTCGATAAAAGTTACATTGTGATTATTAAGTTGTACTAACATGAGACAGATTTTTATAACAAGATATGATACAGCGGGTTTTCAAAGGTTCAGGAATGCAGCTCCTAGAGAAAGAACGACAAAGACAAAGCTAGCCATACCCTCATTCACCATACCGGCACTTGTCAATGCTGTCGCTGAAGTTGAGGATGAACTTGATGCCGAAGTAGACGACCCTTCCGACGTTGACGTAGTTGTGGCGTTGCTTGAAGTCGTGGTACCAACGCTCGAGTTCGTACTGTATGAGGTCGTAGTGGTAGATGAAGATGAACTCGAAGACGATGACGAATTCGAGCTAATGATTATTGAAGTATAATCACCAGTCTCATCACCGTAAGAGTACTCGGTACCACTCGTTGTATAATCCTCAATTGTGACGTTCTTCACATACATCTTGAATGGAGCATCATCTAGATTGGCATAGCCACCAGCCCACTCCACGGTTCCCGTGGAGGCATCGGCAGCACCCCCAACCCAGTTCCCCATCTTGATTCGCATCGGTGTTTGAGGGAAGTTGGCTCCGTTCAAGGCATCGGCATAGAGTAATGTACGCACGATCACTCCATCGATATACCATTTGATATACTCAGATGTCCAATCGACAGTATAGATGTGCCAAAGCTCTTGTGGGTCATCGCAGGCTGGCCAAGTCGCCCTGTCGTAGGTTGTGGTGTTTCCTTTGCCAAAGTAGTTTGTTTCAACCTCTGCGGAGTTGCCTCCAAGCCATTCCTAATTCTGTTAGCGATATACAAATGCAATGAGGTTCGAGAAGCATACCCAGTCTATCTCATCCAAGTCATCAGACTCCATGACAAAGGAGCTGATGATACCAGTTCCATTGGCTGCTTTCAGGGCAACCTCGACCTTTCCAAAGAAAATATACTCGTTACTGACGATAGTGCGAGCAAGACCGTCAGATTCAATCGCAAATACAGCACCTTCTGTGCCGTATGTCATGGTTGTCCCTTCATCGGCCGTGAAATAGGAACTTTCGCCTTTGGTGAAGTCGATGGTAACAGTTTTGCCGAGAGCAGAATCACTCGGACATGCTGCAAGGATGTTAGAGAATAAGACAGTT
The DNA here is from genome assembly GCA_003988805.1 of Ploettnerulaceae sp. D365. NCBI lineage: Eukaryota > Fungi > Ascomycota > Leotiomycetes > Helotiales > Ploettnerulaceae > Ploettnerulaceae sp. D365. Next base: position 125,524 of record QYAL01000060.1, read on the forward strand.
CCATCGCTTACACTGCTGAGACTTACTTGAATTTGTTAAAGGGTTGCAATCGGTAGAAGTTTGTCCCAAGGTAAATGAAGAAAATGCCAATGCCGTAGCAGCAACAGACAAGACTTGAGACCTCATTTTGAACTAGGTATGATTGATAGGAAAGTCCAAAAAGAAATTATGAATCAAATAAAAGATAAAAGATAGTTTTTGACTTTAAAGAAAGATGAGATAAGGGGAATGAAGCAGGTCCCTTACCTTTGTTTATATCCCAGGGAGAAGTATGAAATCAGCGGGTCCAGTATGCGGCTGTTTCCTCGTGTTTTGTGGCTGAGGGAATCTATCGATTGGTCCACCTCAGCTACATCTCTTGGGAGCCCGAAATTCGAAGATTGTGGAGTCTAGAAAACACGCAAGTGTGGGCTTCAGAGACAAAATTTTTGTGGTGCTGACGACAACATGTCCAGTCGTCCCCGGTGTGTCTAGTGCTTGATAAGTCACGACTCCATCTCAATTCAGGATCTCACTGAAGTTCAGTTGAAGTTATTCACGAGCATCTCAATAGAGTCCAACTAAAGGTTTTCTTGATCTACGTTACTGAAGTATATTGAGCATTGAACCTTTCTTGTTCCTGTCACCATTATCCACATGATGATCCACTTGGAGAAAAACAAGCTTTGTGATGTGCGCGTGCATCCGGAAATAGAAGGTGGGTACAATACGCGGCCTTCCCATGGCACATAACAACACCACCACCAGCCACATTAGATATTAATAATGGAGATGATTGAGCAATTCTGAAACTCAAAGACCCAAGAAGAACCCGGAAGATGGTCTGTGACGTTGCAACCAGAATCGAAAATCCCTTAGTCAGGGGTTCCCCGTGCAAAATAAACAGTTCCCCGAGTGCCAAAATGCTAAAGTGCAGACACTTTCTTAAATAGAATTTTTCACATTCTTCTTTTTTACTTTCGAGTCGCCCCTGGTGAAGCTTCTTGAGATCCAGTCATGATCCGTCAACCAGGTCGAAGTCGCTGGCTCGCTTATACAGTAGTGAGGGGTTCAGGGGTAATGGTTATTATTTACTAACAGTGACGGACAGTTGTAGGCAAGATACCCACAAATGATTGATCATCCGCGAGAGTTGTACGAGTACAAAGTGCGAGGTGCGAGGTAGCAAATCAACAATCCTCGATCATAAACTTAGTTTCGCTTAGGATTTGTGATTAGAATGCTCGATCTGCTATGCTTCTATGGATTATGAACATATTTCCCATCCTTCATAAGGTTTTACGCTTGAGTCAATTTTTGATCCTCACCAGGAACTTCTGAAATCAGAATGATGTGCTGTTTAGACAACCATGCATCCTCAGGGAGCGAATCACCAGGATAGTTCGTAGGGCGCCCAAATCGTCACGATACCCATTATCACGAGCACATCTATTTGTTTCCTTATCATAGGTTCGCTCTGCCCAATAATAATAATGATGTGGGAGGATTCTCGGTCTTTAGATTTACAGTTCAAACGAATCCCCGATCACGATCACAGGAAAATTGAGGAAATACGTAACTGGGGGAAGTTGATACAGCAACGACCCCGCCTGTCCATTCCAGAAAATCTCAATGGACCGGAACGACCCACAGCTCGCTCCACTTAGGCTTTGGAAGCTTTTTGCCCTTTTTGGATGTGGTGATCAGTACTTTGTCCGAAGCGAAAATTAAATAATAATAATGATACAGTTGCAGCGGAAGGTACAGTAGTACGCCTGCCGCAGCCTGCGGGTAAGAGAAGTGGATAATGTCACGGATGACGAGAGGATATGTAGTGCAAGTAATAATTAAGCGCTGCTACTCCTCAAAGTTAACTTGACAGCATTATCATGATGCTGTCCTGCGACATAAACTTTACCTTTAGCGATCCAGCCTGGGGAGTGCAACACGCTATCGTGCGCTACAGTATGATAGCAAAGAGCAGGCTAGAGGCGGCGAGAATTGCTGTTGCTGTTGCTATTGCTATTGCTATTGCTATTGCTATTGCTATTGCTATTGCTATTGCTATTGCAGTATTCTAGTGATGTTTAGAAATTATGCGCTGAGTTCATTAGACATATATAGAGCGAACGACTTACAAACCATAGAGCATGAATAAATCATTGGGGATGAGCGAGCCCTACTACTGTAGAAGATGCGGAGGTAGCAGTGAACCGAAATCCGAAATTCTGGTCGTCGGAAGCGGAGAGCGGGTTCTTCCCCGGCCGTGTATTTACAACCCCTAGAATATTGGAATTGTCTAGCTTACATCTGACACTTTAGCTGCTTTTACTGGCTACTCGTAACACGAATTTCTATTAAAATACCTAACAAATAAAAAACGTACAGAAGACCCGGTTAGGCATATAACGTATAAATATGATATTAGCACACGGACTTTATTACGTAGATAACTTGATATATAAACAAGCAAGTAATACTTATGTTTTAAGTTAGAGAGGGAAAATGGCGCCAGACAATTATTCCGGGGGGGAGGGTAGTGTACGCTACAATTGTTACCCCACAATTCCATCTTTGGAGACCGTGAAGTATGACACTCTAGATACATCAGAATCCCATTCTCGAAGAAAATATTTGGCCATAGATTCTCATTTTGGCCCATCACTCAAAGTCACACACCTAGAAACACCAGTTTGTGTACAGGGATGGAATGTGCTGCCTCTGGATGGGATGGGATGAAGCTACTGACCGCTGTATCATTAGAACCCGAAATTCTCTCTTCCATCTCTCCTTCTTTTAAATGCATTTCATCCTTTGTATATAAGAGCACTATCCTGTGAAAAATCTATGTCCTCGACATGATAGGATTAAAGAAGTCGTGTGCATATACCTTAAGTACTAACACAGCTTGTGTAACTTACGTACTTGCACGGGGTATGAACTAAGCGAACTACCTCCCCCCTTTTCTCTCATTGTTGCCATCCATCTTAGCTAAAAACCACCTCGACATATTTACTCACTATTTCTTCCAGTCCTCTCTCTGTCATTAGCTCAGCATCTTTCCTGGCTTCTGTACAGCGGTTGCCGTGGATCCTTCCTTCGGAAGTCAAGGGTCGTCGTCTTGCTTTAGTCTTATTGTACTGTACCAGGGCTACACGTAAAACATGATCAGCTTGTTCGCAGATAATTTTTTTTGATGAAATATTGACGTTAGCTCCAAGAATTGGACCGATCCTCTTTTGCGAAAATCGAGATTGATAAGATGATGCAGATCCTCTCTCATCCGCACTCCCGCCTCACTGAACGGTGTTTACGACTTCCATTCATACCACCTCGGTATTATATCTAACAGCGAAATCATCTATATTCTCCGAATACCTTTCATCCTAAGCGGAAGTACTTCCGACTTCGTATATACTTCCAGCTACTACTATACATTAACTTTCCCACTCCGACCAGCTGGAATGCAAAGTAATAAAAAAAAATAACACTCCAAACTCCAAAGACTAGGTTGCAGTATTATTCTGTAGCTCAGCCATGGCCATCTCGTATCTATACTTCAGTACTGCACACGAATAGACAAGACATATCAGCGGCCTGTTTCCCTTTCCATTCCATTGCAATGTAATGAAAAGCTTACTCATCGCCTAATGCAATGGGTTGGATGATTTTGCTATAGTAGTAGTAGTAGTAGTAGTAGTAGTAGTAGTACTTCGTATAGTTTGTCCCTTTCATGAGATCAATGAAGCTCTGAAAAATGAAATACACCATTCCGTTTCACTCCATTCCATGCTCCAAAGGGAATCGATCTGCCGATGTCCCCCAAATCCCCCAAAATGAATAACGCTAAAGATCGCCGTGGGGATTTTTTGATACTTTTTTTTTTGGAATACTTGAATCCCCAAACTCCACATGAACTATCAAAGTTGGCATGTGAGGGAGCAGAGGAATGAACCTAGGTAAACATTCTGATATACGTATCCTCAACCTCTTTAACAAAGTTGAAGTGAATGACAACAGCCACATCCACTCTTTCAAAATCGATCCTTGCGCACAAATATCACGAAATATGGTTTGGCAATGAGTTCTTTAACACCACAGTAAAGACTCCTCTTGCGTCTACCTACATTATATATACATTAGATTTAATAAGTGCTGCGAAGAGCCTACAGCCATCTGTGGCCAATGCTATGCTTAAAAAGGGGTATATGTCCAAATCAATCCAATGCCCTGCCTGCCCGTCTGCCTATCTTTCATAAAATAAAAATGATATAAAACGAAGAGTAAAATGAACCGGCTAAACAATAAATCGATCCATGCGCAGCCCAGATGCAATAAATAAGAAGTGTATAAAGGCGACCAGGTCAGGTCAGGTCATGTAACTGCATATGACCAAAAAATTCCCATGCTGCAATTGGCGTCTTGGAATATTATAACAATGTAAAAAGGTTGGGTTTTGCTGAGCAAGTAGATATCCAGTATAAATCCCGTCGGTACTGGGTCAAATCACATCATCATCAAACGCGTCGTTCTTCGTTCCATCCGGTTCGTTCCCCCGCCACCTCCAGGCCCCAGGAATCTCCCCTGTTGTGCTCTCCGGAATGCATCCCGTTCGCAATAGACCCGGCCACCCATTTCAAAATAGCCGTGTCTTAACGTTCGTCTGCAGTCCGCACAAGTGAGACAACTTGGGTGAAACTTCTCCTTCCGCTCGGTTTCGAGGTATTGGCCTTCAATTCCCTTATCGCAGGTCGTGCATATACTATTGTTGAGTTTGTGGTAATGACGCTCGCAGTATGGGGAGTCGTCGATGACGTAGAAAGTAGATGTTTGAAAGGGCTCCGAGCAAGTTTTGCAGACGAAACAGTGCTTATGGTATCGGCCAGTGAGGCGGCCATCAGCGGAGGAAACAGACTTGCCTTTAATAGCCTCGCCACATCCTTTGCAATTACCTTTCGAGGTGCTTGGACGGCTGCCGGTTGTTGGACGGTTGGCTGTAGTTGGTCGACTATTGTTTGTCGCGGATGATCTTGCAAGGGGTGGTGGTGCTCTCGCAGCTCCTGGACCTCCGAGCGGTGATGGGGGACGTCTTTGATTTAGTGGAGCGGGTGATAAACGCCCAGGCTGGATCGCAGGGTCCGTCGGGGATTGTGGAGGTTGGGCAAAGGGTGAAAGGTTACGAGGTTGTGGTTGCAATGTCCTAGGGTAGTCTTTATTAACTATTGGAGGCAATCCACTCGAAGACATCTTTCTTGGTTCTAGGTCAGATATGGAACTCTCTAAGTCAGCCATCATGACATCTATTTTGGTTGTATCAGATTGCTGTCGACGTGGTCTACTAGCAGTCACAGATCGTGGTGGGCTCGACCGTGAGCTAGCCTTGCTTTGGTCGCTGGACGCGGATGCATTTGAGGATGAGGATTCCGTGGGAGTGTGATACGGGTTCCCAATACCAAACTCTGCGGCTAGATTAAGATTGGAAGGTATTGGAGGTGCGTCGCCAAGTCTGGCATCCGCTCGAGGTCTGATCAGACTTACCCCTCGTGGAGGTGGAGCTCTTGTTAGATCAGGGCCAGACATGGAAGGTTTTCTCCTCTCCCTCGCTGCTGGAGAGATCGATCTGCTTATATCTTTTGAAGGCCTGCGCATACGTGGCTCCGACGGTCTCCTGAAGAAAGGCTCTTGGCTTCCTGTTGTAAGCGGGAATGTTTGAGACCTGTTCTCGAGTGAAAGTGGTTCTGGTTGAGCGTCGTCGCCGGACGGCGGTCCAAATCCCTCGTATCCGTTCTTCCTGGGCAACTTGGGCGCCGAAACCCCGGATCTTGAACCATTCGAGCTGTTTGTAGATGTCCGAGAATGACTCGGAGGTCCAGCCGTTGATGGTCGCAATATGCTTCCTCCCAGCTCGGATGTGGTAGAGGATATTGTCGCATCTGCTAGACTTCCACCTGTTCCGTTCCTTCTATGGCCTGCTCCAGGTGGTCGCCCTTTCGCCTTCCCTCTACCGTTGATATCAAATGGTCCAGGTGCAATAGTATTCATCCTTTGAAGAAGCCCACCTGTTGTCGCCGTCCTTGGACTAACAGGGGCATACATTTGTTCCGGTTCCGCATAAGTTCCCATTCCAAGGTAGTCTCCTGATTGTTGACTCCTCATCTGTGCAATCTGCTTTGGATTTGAGAACGGCGGGAATGCAGAGTCAAGGTTTGACGAAAGGAGTTCTGGTGATGGGGGTTCTCGTTGTATTGGCGCTGTTGCACTTCTTATTGGTCTCAAATATGGGGATCTCTGTCCATCATTTGGCGTCATTGGTGAGACGCTTCGAGATGGGGAGGCAGAGAGGGGAGTCAACTCGTCTTGCGGAAAATATGGACGGTCTGATAGGTTAGCTAGTTGTTGGTATATCAGACAAAAGATTACATACTAGCTGCACTTGTATCTACTTGTGGTGGCGGCGCTCGCCCCGGCTTCAGGTAACTAGACCCGTTTGTTGCATTCTGCTTGTACGGCATTCTGTCAAAATCATCTTGGAGATCTGGCGGAGGAGAAGCTGTTCACATTAGCCATGTTATCATCTTGACACGCCGTACGTAACTCACGTTCACCCGCCGCTTCAGCCGGCCCTCCGCATACATGATCTCCCATCTGGGAGATCTCGATATCTTTGGCGCACATAGAACATTTTATTGTTGGCAAAAAGCTCGAACCCTGTTCGTTGTATGCCATACTTCGTAGATATATATACCTCCAACCCTTCTATCGCCCAGGAAAGTGTAGCTATGGACACATAAGCCAGCACCAAATCGTCGTTCGGCGGTGAGCGGTTGGGACGACCAGGTTGTTGACCAAAGCTTGACGGATGAATTTGTTACTTCTTTCTTGGTAACTCTATGGATCTCCAATACGTAACGATGTCACAGTATTCAAATCCGGGAAGGCTAGCTTAGATTCCGAAGATGGCAGCAGGAAATGAGAATTGGGTTCGCCCGGTCATATTACTGTCTCGTATCGTGGCTGGAAGTGTCCAGAAGGGATCCAGAAGTTTGTCCTGGTGGAAATAACAGGCTCGCGATACAGGACGACACCTCTCAAGACCAGCTCGAACGGTAGAGACTGTGCATAAACAATGGATGATTTAAACAAAAGTTCGACGGAGGATCTTGAGGACAGAACTTCGGCCTCCAAGACTAGTTGTATTGTACAGTAGAAAGGAGGACCCCTCCCCTGTTGCTGTAATATGCGAGAGGATAGCCTGAGCCTGACTGAGCCTGTCAATTTTAATGGGAACCCCGGGACCAAGCTCACCGGTGGACATGTGGCTCAAGCCTCCAAGAGTTGTGATAGGCTCGTTTGAAATCAGAGGCTGTTTACAGTTTAGGGGGCTTGTCTCCAGTATTGCTGCATCGGCATTAAAAAATGAACGAGTGGGAGAATTAAAAACGAGGTATTTTTATTATTATTATTATTATTGCAGTACAGTAATATTATTAGAGCTTTTGCATCAAGACATTTAAGCTCCACAAGTAGTGCTGCACATTCCATGCCTCTCAGGTTAAGCGAGTATGGAAGTTGAAGAAAAGCTTCCCCAATTATTATTATTATTATTACTATTCATTATTCATGCTGCGTTGCTCCGCACTCAGATGAGGACGGGCCATGTAGAGTCGCAGCGATATGCAGAAACAGTACCAGAAACAGTACCAGAGCCAGTGGTAGGCACGCAGAATAGGCAAGTTAGTAGAGACACCGCTAGATGGTCGCCGCCACGCATCCCCCGTCTACCTAGTCTTTATTATCACGCCGCCGACGCCGCCAGCATTCTCTAGGTAGTAATATTACTTACTGTACCGGAGACAGAATAGCAATAAGGTTTACCTCAACATTCGCCTGTACAGAAAGATAAAAGATAAAAGAAATAAAAAACATCAACAGCGTCATTACCCTCACCTTTGGCTCTCCTTAATAATAATGGTACAGTATCAATACCTCCCAGGCCTCCGAACCGCTACGGGCTCGGCTCGCAAGCCTTTTATTTAGCCCTCTTGAACCAAAATTCTAGAAATACCCTAGTGTACCCCTTACTAAAATTAAGCACTAACGCCCTCTAACCAATAGTGGTGTCAGGCCTCGCTCAGTTCAAGCACCTCAAGGCTCGACAACACAATTATAATTCCCGTATTAGAAACACCCCTGATCAGCGAACTGCTTCCCAATGTAGCAGCCTCATTTTTGTGCAAAGTGTAAAAAAGAAGATCGTCTGCATACCAGAGAGACCTGCCCCCGACCCTGTAATAATAATGAGGGGAGAGGAGGGGTTGATCCTCGGAAGTTGAGGCTGGCTCTTAGCTCTGACTTCACCATCACCTTGGCATGATCTCAAGATTGCGGACTTGAGCGAACGATATGTTTCGCCGTCCTTTTCTTTTGGCATTCGTAATAATATCCATGTCGTACAGAGATCCTCAAACTGTATCGAGATCCTGAGATCGAGTTTCAATTACGAAGTATTCCCCGCCAGGAGGGAATAATAAATCGAAAGGGCTTGAGGTCCGTCCTTCTGATCGCCACAGGAGGCATCGAACCTTTTGCTTCTTTCACTCAACCCATGCTCCCAGTCAGAGGCAGGACGTCAGATAATGACTTGCATGTTGAATCGTTCGTCGTCTATCACGACTAATAACAATGGCAATGCATAGATACAGTAGCATAACAAAGAAAAGCTCCTTGACACCTCTTGCGAGGCTGCTCCAGGCTACCGATGTCAGGATTTGTTTGCACCGGCCAGATGAGGATGACCTCCTGAGCATTTGTGACAGGGTAATTGGAGACGAGATGTGAAAAGTCTGTGCATCGCACTTGATGTTGTGCACTCCCCATAGGCAAGAGGAAGAATAGCTCTCCAGGTACCTTACATTTGATAAGGCTAAGATACAGTACTGTATCACGGCAATTGGTAGGCGCATTTTTTCCCCCGTAAGATTAAAGTATCTTTGGAACCAATCGTATCAGCATTTCCGAGACACCTCAGATGGGGGTTTCAAAGGTGGACATAACTGACAGTCTTCTCGACTATTGATTTGAAGCCTTGAATGGTAAGTAATAAAAGAAAACAAATCATCATGAAATAATATGTACTGTAGGAGCATAGACATCCGCAGATGGGCCACCGACCTATCGCTCGGGGTTGTACATGTACTTACTGTAAGCGATGGATGATCTGTGATGGTGAGCACGCACCGATAATGGCAGAAATCTGGACTCGGAACTTGACTTGGCTTGGTGATACTTCGGAACCTGTGGCTAAATGATTATTGTAACGCTGAGATCTGAGGATAGGAACGTCAATGCTGCACAAGCTTGTAATGGCTACTAGAAGTTCTGTTTCATGCTTGATAGTTGTTGGCATCAGAATAATTCGAGATCGAGATAGAGATCGATTAGAGAAGTATCAGTTTACAGAAGTCCAGGCCATAATAATAATCGATTACTTGCTCTTCGAGAAAGGTGCATGCCTGGACTTGCGGTGAGGGTGCGAGGGTTGAGGCTTCTGGATCCTCAGCCAAGGACTTAAAAATGGATCCATCCTGCACTTCTTCCCCGTACGAACATGCAGGCCGTGTGGTCGGCCCCAACAGCACGCTACGGAGGGAGCAGGAGCTTTGACGATTGACCGACATTTGAATCCTTGAACATTATTTGATGCTGAAAGAAGAAGTACTGTACTGTAAGCAAGCAATTGAAAAAAAATTGGAGAGGATGAGGTGAGTGAGGACAGGAAAAACCAAGAAAAGATTGTTTGACTCGTACAGTCTTGACATAACTGTTGGCCTTTTTCCTTCAATGCCATTTATGCCATTTCACAGCTCGGATCTAGCGGAGATCAATGTGACCGTTGTTCCCCACTCTGAACAACTGAAGAAGTACTGGACGAAGTACTTTGAAGTATCTCCACATGCTATCCTCCTAGAGGCGCGTCGGAGAGCGTCGGATCCAAGAGGGAATTATTACAGAGAGCCCACGACAAGTCTGGACTAAGCCATATGCAGATATGGTGGCCTTGTATGCATTTTTCAGGCACAAGTGCACAAGTGTTGCCCCTCCATTTGATTGATAACAAGTACTGTAGTGGGGCAGAAGGCAGAGATGGCGTGTGTATGTAAACGAGCAAGCGTGAACTTCATTTATATCTCGGTCTGCCCCTCCACCTTCACCTCCACCTTCACCCTCACCCACCCTACCCTTCTTTCACCCACCACAACACAACACACATATACTGCAAGTTATTCACTTTGAAGTTTCAAGCTTCAATCAATCCAATCCAAAACTACAAAACGCATTCATCCTTAACCCCCCTTTACCAACCTAATAAGTTGATTACACTCCTCTCGAGTGTAATCATCCAAAGTCGTCAAGACGTTTTCTAATCTCCTCAAGTCGTAAGTTAACCCTTCCTTAATAAACCTATTGCCAACCGAAGCTCATCTGTTCCTTCCTTCTACAGGTCTCACAACGCCCACTCCAAATCACCCAAGGCAGGAGCGGCGGACGTCCCCTTCACCAGATAAATAGAATCACCTCTTTCCAATCACCTACAAACTTGAACATCCATTAAACAACAACATTCTCTCTATCCCACAACCACCTGCACAATCATATATATACTCCTTGCAATTCGACTGCTTTATTCAAACCATACCATTATCTTTTCCTCGACAGAATGGCTCCTCACGCAGATGATTCCGCTGTCTCGAACGGCTCCTCCCCTGCTCCTGTCAACAACGAGCTCTTCACGGTCGACTCTCCCAACGTCATCTACACTAACACTGAGATCCGCTCCAAGTACTCATACCGCACCACTCTCATCAATGAGACTGCTGATGGCAAGTTTGTGGCTACTCCCAAGGAGACTGTCTATGACTTCAAGGTTGACCGCAAGGTCCCCAAGACCGGCATGATGCTTGTTGGCTGGGGCGGTAACAACGGTACAACTGTTACTGCTGGTATCATTGCCAACCGTCGCGGTATCTCTTGGGATACTCGCGAGGGTGAGCGCGCTGCTAACTACTATGGCTCTCTTGTTATGGGCTCAACCGTCAAGCTTGGTACTAATGCCAAAACCTCCAAGGACGTTAACATCCCTTTCCAAAATGTTCTGCCCATGGTCCACCCCAATGACCTTGTCATCGGTGGCTGGGACATCAGTGGCTTGAACTTGGCCAAGGCCATGGATCGTGCTGCCGTCCTTGAGCCAACCTTGAAGGCTCAAGTCAAGAAGGAGATGGCTGAGATGGTCCCGCTGCCCAGTATCTACTACCCAGACTTTATCGCTGCCAACCAGGAGGATCGTGCCGACAACCTCCTCCCAGGTAGCAAGGCTTCCCTGGAGCACGTTGAGAAGATCCGCAAAGACATCCGGTAGGCATCCCTTCCATGTTTTCACTTTACAACTGCTGACTTTGCATCAGTGATTTCAAGGCCAACCACAATCTGGACAAGGTCATTGTTCTATGGACTGCCAACACTGAGCGTTTCGCTGAGCTGATCGATGGCATCAACGACACTGCCGACAACCTCTTGAAGGCCATCGAGAATGGCCATGAGGAAGTTGCCCCATCCACTGTCTTTGCTGTGGCCTCTATTCTCGAGGGTACTCCATTCATCAACGGTTCCCCACAAAACACCTTCGTCCCAGGTTGCATTGAGCTTGCTGAGAAGCACAACGCCTTCATTGGTGGTGATGACTTCAAATCTGGCCAGACCAAGATGAAGTCCGCCTTGGTGGACTTCTTGATCTCTGCTGGTATCAAGCTCACCTCCATTGCCAGCTACAACCATCTTGGCAACAATGATGGCAAGAACCTCAGCTCGCAAAAGCAGTTCCGCTCTAAGGAGATATCCAAGTCCAACGTCGTCGACGACATGGTTGAGGCTAACTCCGTTCTCTACAAGAAGGGAGAGCACCCCGATCACACCGTCGTTATCAAGTACATGCCTGCAGTGGGTGACAACAAGCGTGCATTGGATGAGTACTATGCGGAGATCTTCATGGGCGGTCACCAAACTATTTCGTAAGCACTTCCCCCACACTCGTTCAGAGTCTCTGCTAACAGTCTCAGTCTCTTCAATGTCTGCGAGGACTCTCTTCTTGCCTCTCCATTGATTATTGACTTGGTAGTCATTGCTGAGATGTTCACTCGTATTCAATGGAAGGCACATTCCACTGATGGTGCCACCACCAAGGATTTCAAGAGCTTCCATAGCGTACTCTCCGTCCTGAGCTTCATGCTAAAGGCCCCATTGACCCCACCAGGAACTCCGGTCATCAATGCTCTTGCTAAGCAGCGCAGTGCTCTAGTCAACATCTTCCGCGCTTGCGTTGGCCTCGAGCCCGAGAACGACATGACACTTGAGCATAAATTGTTTTAGATTCTGAGCTTGCTTGGAGCTGGTTTTTTTCCTGGGCGGTTTCGATTGCTGGGTGCGTTAGACTAGTTTTTCTGCTGGTTTGGAGAGTCCTGGGTCGGAGATGCGTTCGCCGTTGATCGTTGCTTTAGACTCATTCTACCCCATGACAATAAGTGTCGTGCATTCGTTCATTAGGAAAAGCTTATTGAGAATCCTCACAAAATTGAAGTACAACTGTTCTCCAATGATGAATTTTCCATTGCATTCATTGATGTGATATCCTCGTCACGACGTTCCTTCCACAAAATTTCGAAGGTAAGCGAGTATTCCACTAATACGGCTTCACTATCTTTTGTCCTCATGAAACTCAAGCTTCAACAACTAACGTCGTCACAATCCATTCTTTTTCTCTACCCCCATCCAATATACAATGCAGACATTTCCTTCAGTGCAGTCCTTTTACAAGAGAGAACTCCAGGCAAACCAAGAAGTTGCCACAGATGAAGTGACAAAGGCTGGTGATGGCTTCACAGAAGGGGAACTGTCTGATGCGCTTGATCCATTGAGTCGACCATGGAATCCGGAAAGAGATTATGAGGAATTGGACGTTGCTCAATTGGTTCCAGGCCCGCACGCAGTTACCTTCGTTGGTAGAATCGTCAATCTTAGTACTTTCTTTGGGAACAGTCCCAAGCAACCCAAAGCAGCAGGCTTTCACTCCTTGATAGTAAAGGATGATTTCGCAGCTATCTCAGTCTGCTTCTACCTCTCTATCTGTTGCATCTTTGCACTGACAAACTTGCTATAGATCAAGCTCTACTTCGCGCGCGATCCTTACTCTCTAAAGCTGGGTCACCTCCTCTCCATCTGGACCGTCTTCATCTCCGATAGTTCGAAAATCGGCAAAGGCACCCTCACGTCTGTCAGCAGCGTCTATGCTAACCTCTTCCCCGGCCGCGTTACCTCAGACCATGTCCTGGTCCACACGACAGGTAGCACCGACAGCATCTGCCATGTCCCCCTCGAGTACCGTAAGGGGCAAGCACTCCCTGGTCTCATGACGCTCGCTACCTGGCTCAAAGGGGGACATGACGATATCACTGGAGCAAGGATCCTGGTCTGTGTGAAGAGTATCGGGGCACGCAAGACGATTAAGAGGAAAGATGGGAGTGAGAGCGAGCTCGCAGATGTTGGGGTATTTGACCATACGGGCGAGTGTCGGATGACGCTTTGGGGCGTGCAGATTGATAGCTGCAAGGACTGGAACCCCGGAAGTACGATCTTGCTGATAAGTGACCCGGGATACAAAGTTCAGTATTCGGGGAAGGGAGGCGTGCGGATCATGCAGCAGACGATGATTGATGTCGAGCCGGATTTTCCTGATGCGGAGTGGCTGAAGAAATATGCGGTGCGGTTGATGAGGGAGGACAGTGTGAGTCAAGTGTGGCCGGAAGGGATATGGGTGGTGGAGGATGCGGAGTATGGGGTTGTGAGGATGCTTTTTACGATTGCTGAGTTAGACCGTTGGTTTGTTTACTTTCTCCTATTTAATATATTTTTCTTTTGGAAGAGGAGTGTGCTGATATCACGATAGGGTTCGAGCAGATACGAATCTCACCTTCACGGGATTTATCAATATAACGATCATGGATATGTCGCTTGTTACGCTGCATCGGAGGAATATGCTTTTATGTGCTGAATGGTACGTCCGTCCTCCTCCCTCCTTCATCTTTTTGTTCGGCCCGTCCCTATACCTACCTCTCTTATATTCCTGGTTAGAAAAATTAGCCTCTAACGTCCTCTAGCTGCGGCGTGCCAATCTACGCCAACACCCCATTCACTTCCTGTCGCAACTGCTCCAAGCCTCTCCTCCTCTCTCTCAACCCTGGCATCCTCGGCACCCTCCTCGACGAAACCGGAGGTATCTCGTCCGGCAGACTTCTCTGGAGCACGAGGGCTTGGGAACAGCTCTTTGGCCGGACGGTGGAGGAGATTACACGGATGACACATGATGAGCTGAGATTGTTTGAGCAGAGGGTGATGTGGATGAGGTGCCATCTTGTGGTTGGGTGGGCTGGGGGAGAGGTTGGGATGGAGAGGACTGGGGGAAGGTTGGCTGTTCTGGGGATGATGAGTTAGAAGAAGTGCTTGCTCAGAGAGAGAAGGAGAAAGCGTGAAGCTGGCTAAGAGCATGCTGCTGTGATGACCCAACATTTGAGGAGAGATAGCTAGCTGACTTAATAGAGCTGGGATCGTCCGCTGCTTTCACTTGCGTATATATATCGAGATGAGAAACATCTAAAATCTATACACACAACTTGCTAAATCGATCTTACATATCTCGAGAACGCTCAGCCCTCTCAAGCTCTCCCAGTTAGGATATCCATAAGTGATCCTACCAGCCGCCTCTTCCAAGTCGTAGCGTAGCTGCTGAAGTTTTCCAAGCGCAAATTATTATTTACTCTTCCTTACACGGATTTTGAGCTTGCAGTTATGTTTTCATATCAGTTAAAACAGAACAAGTGGCTGTTCTTGATCATGATGGCAATGCTTATGTCGGAACATTTGAAAAGTGTATGTAAATATAAAATCACAAATTGGGTCTTAAGATTTCAAGATCTCCTAGCTAGCTAGCGTAATTGAAATAAATGTATGCTTTTCCCAATTGAACTCCCGTTTGCCGAATTATCCTACACCCAAGAGAAGAAATAGAAACCCGTAATCATGATACATTCTTCGTACACCTAATACCCTCCCTGCTCCTTCCTATGATCCTCGTTCTGCTTTGCTCCATCTCCAGCATCTCTTATAGCCTCGGTATCGCCTCTCATCTTCGCGAAATGTGCCTTGATATCCTCCGCACTGATTGCTTGCCCGCTTTCCGCAAACTGCTGAAAGAATGGCTTCAACTTATCCTTCAAATGGTTGTAGGCCATCACCCCTTCAATAGCCCTCACGCGGTCCACATTCCTCAGTGCGCTTTCGCCGCGATCATAAATACTACCACTGCCGACTGTGCTTCCGCCAGCTTCTTCGTCGTCGTCGGAGACGGAAGGCTCGTACAGCTCTTCTTCATCGAGGAGCTGGTTGTGTGGTTTGATGAGGGGAAAGCAGCTGGGACAATGGCAGAGACGCTCGCGGAAGTCAGCCTTGAAAAAGAGGGAGATCTGACCGGTAGGCGAGGATGGGAATGTGGTTAACTTGCAAGACCCCTCGCTGTCATCTTGCACTCCCGCTTCGGTCACAGCAACGGGCTCTGATGTTTCTTGTGCTTCCGCGGATGAGGATTCGCCAATGACAGGGGGGGTTTCGTCCTTAAATCGCTTCGATGAGGTAGACTCTTCATCGTCCTCTGCTTTGCGCTTCTTCAATAATGGTAGATTTGAGGCAATCAGTTCTTGTGTCTTGCCCAGAATTCCTGTTTCGGGAGAGGGTGCTGTGCTTCGTCTGAATACCGGTGCCAAAAAACCTAGTGTTCCCGCATAACGTTTGATCCAAGGATTTGCTTCGACACACTTATAGCAGATGAAGCCTTCGAAGTCATCTTCATCGGGGAATCCAGGAGGAAGCGGCGGATCATCCTCCTCTGCTTCTGCTTCGGTTACTGCCTCAGCTGGCAAATTCGGAGCTTCCACGGCTGTAGCTTCAGCTTGCAGATCCCCATTCCTTTCGTCAACAACAGCCTCTGCAACTTCGGCGATGGTCTCTAGTAGCCCTTCGTTCTTGGCCTTTGTTCCTGAATCTTCGTACCAATTTGGTCCTAATCCAACCAAACATCCCGGATGCCACCAATCCTCGCCACATCCTCCGGTCTCCACTGTTCCAATCCCTAGGCATTGAAACATTGTACCTTTCTGCGCGTGAGCATCATAGTCGCATTCACATCCACAGAATCTGTTCCTGAAGTTCTGGTTGTATTTATTTTCAGCCGCAGGCTCTTCTGAATGAACTCCTCCCTTTGTGTTGGTTTCAGGGTTTATACGCAGTGAGCAGTGCGAAGAAGCTGGCAAGCGCGTCGTCCCGCAATCACAAACAAAGTCCCTTTTGTTGAATAGTTCGACTAATGTATGTTCGCCATGGCAGGAGATTGAGCAGGAATAGCACACTCCTGCTGCAGTATATGCATCGGATGTGTCATCTGGGGGTGGATTACACGTCAAGCACGAGAAAATCTGCTGGCGGAGCTTTCCAATGGGTTTTGTGCATTTTTCGAATTTCTGCCGGATTCAATGAGTATGCGCGTCGCACGGAAGAAGAGTAGCACTTACATATGGCAGAGCTTCTCGGGCATCAGCTTCTAGCTGTAGCTGACTATTGATAAATCTGTTACAATGTCAGCACATGGCGATTACCATTGCTGCTTCACGCGAACCCAGAGAGGAGGAAGACTGAACCTACTCTGCCGCGGTTTGAGAGCTATCAGATTGATTGGAGAAGCTCTGGGTTCGGGATGGGCCATTTTTCTGGCTATTTGATTGCTCATTGAAGCTTGAAATCGGGGCTGTGGATGCATCCATGATGTCGAAAATAGAGGCAATATTCGAAAAGCTTTGTTCGTAGTTTTGCTGTTGGGTGAAGGAGTTCTTTGTCAGAGTGGCCTGCCACTATCAGCCTGGTCATGTAGCCTTGATCCGAAAACCACTTTACGCGAAGGTGCATGCACTAAGCTAGATAAGAAGTAGCCTGACGCGAAACGCGCGAAGAGGAACGCGCGACGCGACTGAGATTTGAGGCCTTCACCTCAATCCCAATCTCCATCCCACTTCACTTCACCTCACGATACTCAGGGACTTCAACACGCATTCTTCTTTACACCTTTTTAATCACTTTAGGAACGTACTCGCACATCATGAGGTATGCAAGATTCGTAGTTTGTCCTAAAATCTCAATTCCTGTAACCGCCAACCCCTTTTCACCCACTTCCTAACTCTTCCCAATAGTTCACCCCTAAGACCAAGCATGTCTTCAGCAAATCGTGGGCCTGCAGGCGGTAGAAATCGACGCAAGCGTTCAAGAGAGCCCGAGGACGATGTATCTGGAGTTGGCGCATCCTCTCCCGCTGGGGATATTCGCTCTTCACCCCCTGCATATCCAATTCAGCACGGCGGAGATGATGATGATGATATTGAGGAGGACATAGCGCTTGACATTGACGATGTAGATGAGTTGGCCGAGGACGAAGACGGAATCGACCTCTTCGCCAATAATTTCGAGAACGACTACAAACCCCGCGAAGATGACCGTTATGATGAGAGAGATATTGATGACGAAGGCGACTACGAAGACCTCGATGTCGCAGAGAGACGCAAACTTGAAGCTAGCCTGAATCGTCGTGATCGTGAGCTTGCTCGTCAACGACGAATGCCTGCTGCTTTCCTCCAAGATGAAGACGAGGAGGGTGACCTTGACCTCACCGCTCAACCTCGTCGACGTCGCCATCACTACGATGAAGAGGAGGATGAGGATATGCAAGATGATATTATGGAAGAAGAGCTTTCTCTTGAGACCCTGCAAGATGTGAAGGCATCCAGCTTGGTCGAGTGGGTTTCCCAACAGGCTGTCCAAAGAACTATCAAACGAGAATTCAAGGCCTTTTTAACAGAATACACCGATGAGCACGGTGTTTCAGTCTATGGTAGTCGAATTAGAACCTTGGGAGAAATCAACGCAGAATCGCTGGAGGTCTCTTATGACCATCTCTCCTCTTCGAAGGCTATTCTGGCTTACTTCTTGGCAAATGCTCCTGGAGAGATGCTCAAGTTATTCGACGAGGTTGCTATGGAGGTCACGCTTCTTCACTACCCAGATTACGAGCGAATTCATTCTGAGATCCACGTTCGAATCTCTGACCTCCCCGTTCACTACACCCTTCGTCAGCTCCGTCAGACCCACTTGAACTGCCTGGTTCGAGTCAGCGGGGTCGTTACTCGACGAAGTGGTGTTTTCCCACAATTGAAGTATGTCATGTTTGACTGCAACAAGTGTGGAACCAGACTTGGACCATTCCAGCAGGAATCAAATGTGGAGGTCAAGATATCGTACTGCCAGAACTGCCAATCTCGTGGACCATTCAACCTGAATTCGGAGAAGACCGTCTACCGCAACTACCAGAAGCTTACTCTTCAAGAATCGCCTGGGACTGTTCCTGCTGGTCGGCTTCCGCGTCACCGTGAAGTCATTCTTCTCTGGGACCTCATTGATAGAGCTAAACCTGGAGAGGAAATTGAGGTTACTGGTGTCTACCGCAACAACTACGATGCTCAACTTAACAACAAGAACGGATTTCCAGTTTTTGCAACCATTCTCGAAGCAAACAATGTTGTCAAGTCCCATGATCAACTCGCAGGATTTCGTCTCACGGAAGAAGACGAGCAAGAAATCCGAACCTTGGCCCGTGATCCTCAAATTGTTGACAAGATCATCCACTCCATGGCACCTAGTATCTATGGCCACACAGACATCAAGACCGCTGTTGCGCTTTCATTGTTTGGCGGTGTCGCCAAAGACAGACAAGGAAAGCATCATATTCGTGGGGATATCAACGTTCTTCTTCTCGGTGACCCTGGAACTGCCAAATCCCAAGTTCTAAAATATGTCGAGAAGACTGCGCATCGTGCTGTATTTGCTACCGGTCAAGGTGCTAGTGCTGTTGGTTTAACAGCCAGCGTTCGAAAGGATCCTCTGACCAGTGAATGGACTCTAGAAGGTGGCGCTTTGGTGCTAGCAGACAGAGGTACATGCCTGATTGACGAGTTTGACAAGATGAACGATCAGGATCGAACATCTATTCACGAGGCCATGGAACAGCAGACGATTTCCATTTCTAAAGCCGGTATCGTCACCACATTGCAGGCTCGTTGTGGTATCATTGCAGCAGCCAACCCTATCGGTGGTCGTTATAACTCGACAATCCCATTTTCGCAGAATGTCGAACTCACGGAACCTATTCTCTCTCGTTTTGATATACTTTGTGTTGTTCGCGATACTGTGGACCCTGCTGAGGATGAGCGACTTGCTAGATTCGTGGTTGGATCTCACGGCCGTTCTCATCCTAGCTCGCAACCAGCCGAAAGCCAGATGGACGTTGAGCAAGAGTCTGGAGCAGCTAATGGAGGCGAGCCAAAGCAAGAAGGCGAGATTCCTCAAGAACTACTTCGAAAGTTCATTCTTTATGCTCGGGAAAGATGTAGTCCCAAGCTTTACAACATCGATGAGGAGAAGGTGTCGAAGTTGTTTGCCGATATGAGAAGAGAATCATTAGCAACTGGTGCTTATCCGATTACTGTATGTCCTCTTCCTCTTCCTCCTTTACAAAACTAACAACCCCCAGATTCGTCATCTCGAAGCCATCATGCGAATCAGCGAAGCCTTCTGCCGCATGCGTCTTTCAGACTATGTATCTTCTCAAGATGTCGATCGCGCCATCGCGGTCACGATTGACTCCTTCGTGGGAAGTCAGAAAGTCAGCTGCAAGAAAGCTCTTGCTCGTGCGTTTGCGAAGTACACACTTGCGCGCCCTGGCGCGGGAAAGAAGACGGGACCTGGACGGAATTTGGAAAGGGGTAGAGCGGCTACGGCTGCAATGGCTTAGACTAGGTAGTTATGTTGGTTTATGGAGTTATGGATACATGTTTATGTGGGTCATGGGGATTGCACCGTACACAGTTGCTATGAAATAATGAGAGAATTTTAAAGTTAGCAACGAGCTGTAATTTATGCATTTGCGTGTATACGTGTCTGGATACTGGTGCTTTGCTGGTCTCCAAGTCGAGACCCAACGTCGTCCCACCCTTCCTGTTAGTTCTCGCAGACTCTTTGGTCATCTTTCCTCTGATATCTGCGTTGTGTGTACCATTCACATCTCTCCCTGCTTGTGTCAACAGTCCTATCAGGTCGATTCTACCATGTTGAGCTGCCAGCAGAATCGGATTTATGATGACACTGTACATAAGATATGCAACAACATTAGTTTACGCACGAAAACGATGCCCGTCCAAGTAGTTATTAGTTGCAGTGTAAGGAAAGCTCATCGTATATTGCCGTGACTTGAGAAGCGGGATATCTTGATTATCTCTGAGCAGGTTTTAAAGTTTGAACTCCATCCTGTTTAAATATGCTATCATTTCATATACTTCTCAATCACAGTTGTGATCGATTATTAGCTACTAAGATACTTCCCATCCCTCTATCCAGCGCTTACAGGCAGGTTTAGGCTCATATTTCCACAAGCAAATTCTTAACTCCCTCCCGATTTATTCCATCCATCCATCCAGGTCCCCTTATCCTCATATTTACCTCCAAAGCAGCTGAGGAAGAATTTGAGAACTACGTTGATGTCCTGCTCCAAGACTCATCAATGGAGAAGCTTGTATCCTCTTAAAGCTACATGTTTCGAGCCAAAAAAGACGTTTCAGATCTATAATTTCACGGTTTTCAGGTAGAAGTTCTGACTTTTGATTCTACTAATACCTAAATCTTAAAAACGGGATTCACCATTTACAGAATCAGAACAGTACATTGAGTAGCTAGTATTTGACACGTTGTATGAAGAAGCGGTTGGGGAAGGGTAATGCGTTATGACTGTGGGGAGATGGGGAGGGGGGACGATACAAGCTCTCAGAGAGAGATTCTGAGGATATGGAGGCCAAATGGTCCAAGAAACGCGGAACGCTGGACATCCCACTTTCTGCTCGAGGATTTAGCACACCGCCATAGGCAAGTATGGATAGATGGGCGATAGTGAAATGATCGAATAATTGGTCGTCGACAGGTGGACGAGAGAAGATCATTGAGATATTCGTATTCCCCATGCACTTGCGGCAAGGCGGGAGCAGTTCCGTCGATAAATGCAGTTGAGAACCGGGTGATATTCGGAGAAACTACCGGGAGCTAATCAACGACCACCAATTATTATCTTTCTCTTCAATCTCCTGGGAGTACATTAGCCAGGATTTATTAGCTTTTGGGACTAGTTTTCCGCGCTTTTATCCTAATGGCGGACCAGATCTACGGATTCCGAGCTGGCTGCTTCTCTGGCTATTATTCGGCCAATTGAGGCTTCCCCCCCTCGATAAGTTGATACATATCCAGCCTCCCAGATGGTGGAACAGTGGGGTAGAACAGTGGGGTGGAGAGCAGTGGGGAGAAACGAGTTAACTACCCCTCGGTCATTCCTTCCCATCCTCTCTTTATATATTTCTCCTCTTTATCTATGTCTTCTTTCCTCATATCATTCTATTTCTTCGCCTGAGAGAGACGGAGACAGAAAGTATGACTGCCACATTTGACGTGGAAGATGTCCTATCCAAGCTCAATATACATGAGAAAGTCTCTCTACTAGCAGGCACGGTTCTCTCTCCGTCCGTTGTCTTTCAGTCTACTGACAAGAACCAGGTGCTGATTGGTGGCATACTGTTCCTCTTCCCAAGCATGGCGTTCCAGCCATCCGCGTCTCAGACGGGCCTAATGGTGTTCGTGGAACTAGGTTCTTCAATGGCATCAAAGCCGCATGCTTTCCCTGTGGGACTGCTCTTGGCGCAACTTGGGATATCAATATCCTTCGTCAAGCCGGTGTGCTCATGGGAGAAGAAAGTAAAGCCAAAGGCGCTCATGTCATTCTTGGACCAACGATCAATATTCAGCGATCTCCGCTAGGTGGCAGAGGGTTCGAAAGTTTGAGCGAAGATCCCGTGTTAGCCGGTCTGGGAGCTGCAGCTCTGGTCAATGGTATTCAGGACACAGGTACGTCGGTTTCTACCATGAAAAAGTTAGCTTTGATCTAGGAGGCAAGGAGCCGAGTCTAGCTTATCTCCTCCAGCCCCCTAGAACATTCATGGAAAGCTCATACTAAGTTGAAAAAGGGGTGGTGGCTACCATTAAGCATTTCATTTGTAATGACCAGGAGCATGAGCGTAACGCCACAAATGCCATCATTACGGAGAGATCCTTGAGAGAAATCTACTCGCTAGCTTTCCAGCTGGTGGTTAAGGAATCGAATCCCGGTTGTTTCATGACTGCTTATAACAAGGTAAATGGAGTCCATGTAAGCGAAAATCCAAAGATCCTAGCCGATATGTTGCGAGGAGAGTGGGGATGGAATGGTGTAGTAATGAGTGACTGGTATTTGCAGCCCTTCTCAACCTCCTTGTGACGACTAACAGGCCTAGGTGGGGAACATACTCAACATCAGAAGCAGTAAATGCAGGACTCGACTTAGAAATGCCAGGTGCTACCAAATGGCGTGGCGAGTTGTTGATACAAGCTGTTGGTGTGAATAAAGTTGCAGAGCATGTCATTGATGAACGAGTCCGAAATGTTCTCAATCTTGTGAACCGTGCCGCAGCATCAAAAATTCCGGAGTATGCCGAGGAAAAGACAGCAGACACCCCCGAGACCGCTGCTTTCCTAAGAAAAATTGGTGCTGAGTCCATCGTTTTGATGAAGAATGAAGGAGATATTTTGCCTTTGAAAAAGGACAAGAAGGCAAGCAATCCCACTTCAAAGCCTCTTTTACATCATGAGCTAATTTGATCACATAGACTCTCATCGTTGGCCCCAATGCAAAAATTGCATACTACCACGGAGGTGGATCTGCATCTCTTGCAGCCTATTATGCCGTCACTCCATTCGATGGCATTAGTGCCCAACTTATCACCCCACCCGACTATACTCCAGGATGCTACGCCCACAAGGAGCTTCCCCTTGTAGGAAACTTGCTCAGAACTAGTAAGGGCGAGCCAGGAGTAAGCTTCCGAGCATACAACGATCCACCTTCGGTCAAGGATCGGGAGGCTGTTGATGAACTCACACTTACCAAGACTGAGTGCATGTTCATGGACTACAACCCTCCAGGGATTAAACAAGCCTTGTGGTATGCAGATATTGAAGGCTCCTTCACTGCTGATGCAGACGGAGAATTCGAGTTTGGACTCGGTGTATATGGTGCTGCAAAGCTATTTGTCGATGGAAAGTTGATAATTGATAATGCGACGAAACAGAGAAAAGGGACATTGTTCTTCAACTGTGGAACAGTTGAGGAGAAGGGTGTTTTACCTATCAAGGAGGGCCAAACTTACCACGTCAAAGTTGAGTTTATTAGTGCTCCAGCCTGCAAGTTGGACCAGGGAAATAGTATACTTTTTGGAAACGGTGCTGTTAGAATTGGCGGTGCTAAGATTATTGATGCGGAGGAGGAGGCCAAGCATGCTGCTGCTTTGGCAAAGGATGCCGACCAGGTTATTATTGTGGCAGGTCTAAATGTACGAAACCTGCGAAAACTTTTGGACAATTAGATCACCTTGCTAATCGTGATAGGCCGATTGGGAGTCCGAAAGCATTGACCGAGAAAACATGTCTCTTCCAGGGCATATGGATGCACTCGTAGCTGCAGTTGCTGCAGCAAATCCTTCAACGGTCGTTGTCATGCAAAGTGGGACCCCAGTGGCCATGCCCTGGATCTCTTCCGTCAACGCACTTGTCCATGCTGTAAGCCCCCAGTGTCTTTTGGTTGAGCACGCATTAACGAGTGGATAGTGGTACGGTGGTAATGAGACAGGGAATGCAATTGCGGACATTCTTTTTGGAAATGTTAACCCCAGTGCCAAGCTCCCTCTCAGCTTCCCAGTCAGAGTACAAGACAACCCGGCCTTCCTGAACTACAGAACAGAGCGCGGACGCACTTTATACGGAGAGGTAAGCCTTCTTTCCACTACACTTGCTGCCACAAGAAAGTGCATATACGTAAGTATCGTGAGAACTGCAGCTAATATTATCATTTCCAAACAGGATGTCTATGTAGGGTACAGATGGTACGAGAAACTCGAGCTTCCCGTTCTCTTCCCATTTGGCCACGGTCTCTCCTACACGACATTCTTCTACTCCAACATGAGTATCTCCCAAACCGAAAAGGATGTCACAGTCAGCGTCAAGATCACCAACACCGGCTCCGTCGCAGGCGCCGAGGTCGTGCAGGTATACATCTCACAAAAGAATCCCAGCATTCGACGACCAGTCAAAGAACTGAAGGGCTTCTCCAAAGTTGCACTCGAGAAGGGAGAGAGCAAGGTTGTTGAGATCCCGATTGAGATTAAGTATGCTGCTAGCTTTTGGGACGAGATTAGGAATATGTGGGTTGTAGAGAAGGATGAGTACGATATTCTGGTGTGTAAGAGCAGTGCTGATAACGATGCGCTGAAGGGAAAGTTTGTTATCGAGAAGACAAGTTGGTGGAGTGGATTATAGATTAGCTAGCTATATGAGGAATAATAATGAATATCTCTGTAAATCACTACCTTGTCTTGTCTTGTCTCCAATTTCGTTCCGTTTTTCAGCTCGCTTCCCCGGACTCGGCTCGGCTCGGCTAGAAAAAAGGGTTAGCGAGGAGGCCCCTTTCTCTTTGTGCCCTGCGCCGGTTTTCCGTACTAACATGCCACTTTCAATTCTTTGAAGGTTCTGATGTTTAGCTCTGATGAGTGATGCCCGCTAAGCAACTTCCAGCTTTTCAGGGTAAGTAGTAGGGGAGAATAACTCAGAATACACTCTACAAAGAAGCAAAAATGTTTGCAAATTTAACTCAGACGATGGGTAGCAGTCAGTTACTTGTACATCAGATATGAGTAGTCACTCACGGCCGGGAAAGCTTGGAGTAGATCTCCCAAAAGAAGAAGAACAGCTGCTATATGTACATATCTATACATATATCTATGTATATGCCGTACTAGCCCTAGATCATGTTGAAAAAAAAAATCAACGGATATCATCGCCACCGAACGCCGTACAATTTCCAAGTGTGATTTTCCATCTTTTCCTTCTCCGCCCCCTTATACCCCACCATCCCGGATATCGTTTGTTCATTTTTTTTTTCTGTGTATCAAATAGCAATCTTATCCAAAATCTTCAATACTTTTCCTCCTTTCTTCGGACCATGTTCCTCTCCCTCCCCACCTCCTTCTCCATCCAAGTCTCCAACCAAGACTCTCGCCCTCTCGTTAAGAGTTGCGAGGACCTTCCGACAATACTCGAAGCTGCCTGTGCCCTCCATATAACTGACCGCATACCGCTTCACCTGCTCGTCATCGGTTTTCTGTTTCAGGATATTTATGATGACCATGTTAGAGGGTGCAGCACGGATGCTGTGGATGATTGGAAAGGAGAATTTGCCCTCGGTGAGATCTTCGCAGAGTCCTTTGTTTTGGGAGTATTCGGGGGAAGAAAGATTTTGATAGTCGTCGCGGATTTGGAAGATTATGCCTATGAGATTTACGAGGGGCACGCAGTCTCTGATGGGAGGGTTAGCTACTGCTGATAGTATGAATGAAGAGGTAGGGAGGGGAGGGAAATACTTCAAATTCTTGCTCTCGGCTTGCATGAGCTTCACAGCCAGCCTGAACAGCCCGCCTGTCTTGTTTCCCACCATCTCGAGGTAATCGTCCTCGCTAGGACAAGTCAACGTATCTCTCCAGAACAAATCCATTCCCTGCCCTCTATGTAAGTTCAGCAGTTCTTCCGTGTAAATCGTAATCGCTTTTGGGTTCTTCAGCTTCTGCAGCTCTTGTAGGGCTACAAAGTATACATAATTCGCTGAATTGATCGTTTGTGCGGTCCCGAATATGCTATGTGCCACAGGAAGCCCTCTTCGCAGCAACGAAGAATCTTCCACGTCATCCACTAGTAACGAAGCTGTATGCAGCATTCCCACGACCTTTGTGATCACCTCCAGACTTTCGGGCGGGACTTCTAGCCACTCATTGAACGCCGCAATCAGCTGTGCCCTGATATCTTTCCCTGGATGCGCAAATAGATACTCATACGGCCCAAGTAAGACACTCTCCTTCTCCTCCGACCAGCTGCTCTTCCCATGGAACGCCATGTCATTCTTGTAGTATTTTGACGGATCTGGGGGCCCTGCAGGCTGAATCGTGGGGTTGGTGGAGAGAGTTGAAGTAGGTTGGGTGTGCTTCCGCTGTGAGATCCAGTCGCCTTCTGGGACGGGTCGGAGCACAGGTTTGGAGGCTATATGATTGAGGCCATTCTGCTGACCAGTGGAGGAGGTTCTTGGTGGGATGGCGTTGGGAGAGCGCAGAAGGTCGGAGGATATCATGGTGGTTGAGGATGGTCCTGGGCCTCTTGATGAACGATTGCTGTGGAACATGACTTGCTACCCAAAGCTGCGGAAGAGGGTATTTGTGGCTTATTGTTCGATTTGTAGAGGGCACGATTGGAAGGTTGGCGTGTAGGATCCGCGCGGGGCGTGAGAGTGATGGTTATTAAGGGCTGAGGTGGAGTAGACTGCAGCTGAAACAATGTATGAGATGAAGAGATATGTACGAAGTATTGTAAGCGATCGGGTACTTGAGAGGAGCACAAGACTTTACTTGGTAGTGTGATGATAGCGGGCGACGAGCTATATGGATGGCCCGATTGACACTCTTGGTGTCTCGAACATACAACGTCACTGGCCTTCACATGCTGCCCTACCCTACCCTTGCCCTATCCTACCTAGCTTGGTGAGCCTATCGAATTTTGTTTAATGGTGCAGGTGATACACGAGAATTGTATCGACTGTCCAGTCATATGTAGTATAAGCCCTTTCTCTCAAATAAATATAAATATATGGACATAGTTATGGATCTTAGATATATCAGTCTCGCATCTCCATAGCTGCGCCCAATCATAATTAAGTAGCAAAATCTGCAGCCTCTCACTCAAAACGTCATGCCATGCCGCCATGCTATGCTTGGGCTAAGATAAGGGGCGACCTGCAGCCTGATAAGAAAGGCACGGGGCCCCGATCCCCGAGATGTAGGTTGCCTAGCAACTATCGATTCTAACTCCATCGGGTGCATCACGAACCAAATTGTACACCTGAGACCCAACCTTTAGAATTTCTGGGAAAACATCCAACTTGTACCAAAACAAACACACTTCTTTCCTTCTTCCTTCTGTATTAACAATTTTGCTGCCTCAGCGTTTTCTGTGTGCTGTTTATCCAACGCACACCTTTCCTTACAAATACCCCCAAATTCAACATTGTCCAAATAAACAAAGAAAGTAAACATTTCGCGAGATGGAGGCCTTACTATCCATGTCCTTCGACAACCTATCCTCCTACGACCAAGTCAAGATTCGCAAGGGCCTACGCCAAGTGGAAGGACTGCTCGCCCAGATCTGCCTCTCATCCTCTACCAGCAATGCCGAGAAACGACGCTCAGTAATCGATCCCGGAAAGGAGCCACCGCTGCGCAAGGCATTGAGTGAACTGGGCAGTGATCCGGCTTTCAGGGAGTTCTTCAAGTTGCAGGATGGGTTCGAGTGGAATGTGGCGATGCGCCTGGTCAATTGTTTGGATCGGTTGCTAGGAAAGAGCCATGATGGACAGAATGATCTGTTGATTATACAGACTCTGGATTTGATCCAGGGAACGTTGTTGCTACACCCGCCTAGCAGGACTTTGTTTACTCGAGAGTTATATATGAACGTTCGTATTCCTCTTTTGCATTTCTAAACCTGCTACTTGTATACTAACTTTCATGCGCTATAGCATCTTCTTGACCTCCTCGAACCCATCAACTGTCCAGCCATTCAATCAGCAACAATCATAACCCTCGCATGCGCCCTCATCGAAACGCCTCAGAACACACGTACATTCGAGAACCTCGACGGCCTTCTGACCATCACCTCGCTCTTTAAATCCCGTGAAACAAGCAGAGAAGTCAAGCTCAAGCTCGTCGAGTTCCTCTATTTCTATCTGATGCCTGAGACGCCTTCCATTCCATCCGCGAACAGCACGGTCTCCGTCCCGGCAATGCTGCAACGCAGTCCGAGTAAATTGGCCGGCGCTTTCAATACTCGAGAGAGCAGGAAGAGAGCCGATAGCGAGAGTAGTATTACCAGATCAACGGAGGAGAAGCAGGGTCTGTTGGGAAATTATCTAAGTAGTGTGGATGATCTGGTTGCAGATTTGAGAGAGAGTACGCCCTTTGGAGGAGCACTGTCATAAAAATTTCTTTTGTTATTGTTGCTACGGCTTCCTCATTGAAATTGTGGCGTTAAGGAGTGGTTTCCGAGGGGCGTTGGTTGCATTTGCATTTGCGTGCATGTTGGAAATTGTTCGAGTAATATCTCGGTGGCCCTTTGACAATACACTGATCGTAGTCCAATTGGACGTTTACATAGAGGAGAATGAATGGATTTTCAAGGCAGTTACAGTTTCAACTGGATGTTGCGTACTGGGTGGTGACTTTGATGGTTCAAATGCTCCTGGAGAAGTTACATTAGAGAGTGATTTCTCGAATCCCGTGTCGAGGGCTGACCGCTAGAACGGGCAGATGAACATGCAAGCAAACAGGACATGGGAAGAAGGAAAACTGTTCCAATGTATCTTATTGAGGATACCTATGAAGTGTCGAGGGGCTGAGGGCGCAGCTGGATCTCTTAGACCTCCGCCTCTATGAGTCTCAACTAGCGACGATGAAAGAGCAGTAGACCTTTCGCCTGTAGCTGAAGTAATCAATATTGTCCTTGATTCCCGTCCAGACAAAAATAACGGCCGGCTTTGTGGAAGTCAAATCGGAGGAATGTAAATAAATTGTGTAGGTCATATTAACCTTCGCACATCCAACAATCGCATTCCAACTTGGCAAATACCACCTAAAGTCCTGAATAGGACTTCTTGTTGCAAAAATAGCTTCACCCACGAGGTGGAAATGACTCGGCACCGCGCTTTACGAATCTCACCTTGACCGCCCTCTGCATCCTCATACCCACCCCCGTCCTTCTATCATCCAAACCATCCAATGCCGACTTCTTGGCCTCTTCAAATCGTTTCCCCCTCTCACTAACCAACTCGATCGAGTGATCCTTTAGCAAGACAGCAATGAGCGTACAAAATTCAACCTGGGCAAATTTCCTCCCCAAACAACCTCTGAACCCGGCACTGAAAGCTATAAATGCGCCCTTGGGTGGACAGAAGAGATCTGCGTGGGCAGGAGATTCGTTGTTGGTATTTGTGGCAGGGATGTAACCGGGTGACATTAGCCAGCGCGAGATTTTGAACTCTTGGGAGTCGCGGCCCCAGTATATGGGGTTGCGTTGAACGGAGACGGCGTCGAGGGTTATGTCGGTATCTGGAGGAATGGTAATGGTATCATTGCCGTAGGTTACTGTCTGGGTTATCAAGGTCTCTTTGGGGATGCCGACAATGGGAGGGTAGCATCTCAGACTCTCGAGCTAAACGGGTATCAGATTATTATTTCTTCTGAAGGAGAAGATATCTTACCATTAGAGCCATGATAGCTCTCATCTTAGGATAGTCTTCATATGTTAGGTCCTCATTTGCTTTCTTCGTTGCCCATATGTTGTCAATCTCATTCTGCACCGCCTGTTGGATTTCTGGCTCTGTTGCAAGGACAAGCAAAGCTGACTGTAGAGTACTCGCAGTAGTTTCATGTCCTGCTAAAATGAAGATGAATATATTGCCGACCATTTCCTGCTCGCTTAATGCCTGCTTCTTGTCTACCGAGCTGGCCTTGACGATGTTGCTCAGCAAATCATTTTTGCTGCTATTGATGTCTTGCTTCATGTCCCCACCGTTTGCAGTCAGAAATTGCTCGTTATCCTCGATAAGCTCTTTCATGTGACCATTAAACTCGTCAGAGGAGAGCTGCATATCCTTCATGATGCTGAAAGGGCTGTGGCGGAGTAGCCAGGAAGGAAAGAAGATGATGAATGGGAGGTAGTTCAGAACCAGATCGACGCTATGTTGAAATGACATCTTATGCTTCTGAGCGGTGGTCGACTTATTCTCTGAGGCATCCGCACTTGAAGTCTTCCAAGGTAGATTTGGAGATGCAATGGATGTTGTTGACCATGGCATGTGGAGGCTGAACGCTGCTCCAGACAAGACATGAAGAGTAAGCGTCATGGTCCAACTACCGCAGAATCAGCACCATTTTTGGTAAACTAGGAGAGTTGGGACTGATATCAGAAGATACGGTCCAGAACACGAGCCAAAAACTCGCGAAATATAAGGAGATAACAAAATTGCGCATACTGAATGAGGTCTTCTACAACAGGGCTTGTTTTATGTCCTTCGGCGTCATGTGTCATTGACACCAGCATAGCCTTACCTTGCTCGAGTGTCTTTTGAAATACCAAGCTAGATAGTGGTTAGAACAGTATCTCTGGTAAGATATTGGATCGTACCGACCTGCTATTTCGTTCGTTGAATGGTGGGCCTGTGATTTTCCGATGTCTTTGCCATGTGGAACCTTCAGTAGTCACAACGTTCGGCCCAAAGACTGCTAAAGCGCGGTAGTGAATAACTTTCTTGGAGAAGTCTTTCCATCTATGAACGATTTGAGATATAACATCTGCATCGGAAACATATAGGTGCAAACCGCCAGGCCCTGCAGTCCAGCTAGGCCAAGTTAGTACCTAGTATTGGAAGGTCGAACAGAATGTGTATATTTCAATCATTTGGCAAAAGATCCCAAAATTATTTGACACTTTATGGGAGAGTAGATGAGAGATGGTACTCACAAGAGGTCTGACTTGAGCTCTTCTCGATGCAATTTGCCTTTGTAATGCCAACTAGCGTCCTTCTTGACATAAAGTACCCAATGGCCCCATCCAAAAGGCAAAGCCTCGATAAATGGAGCAAGCCATGTTGAGAGATGCCAAAATATCACCGAGCTTCGGTTGGTCCAGATCTGTATGGATGTCAGAATCACTCCCTCGTGTTTGTACCACCACCTCTGTCCGACCAATGCAGCAGGGGAGTGGGAACCCTGGAGAAGGAGACAAGGACAGATTGTGAAGCAGGCCATTCTTACTTGGACATTCGGAACCGGAGATGTTGCGACGAAGCGCACTGCTTCACTCCAGGAGGTGAAGTAATACGCAACAGAAGCTAGAATTTTGGACGCGATAAACAACAGAGGAACCCCATAAAGGAGGAGTGACGTGTAATGAAGCATATTGATCAAACTCGTCGCACTCGTTTTCAGAGGACCAAATAGACCAACTTAGGCCGGAAAGCGATTCGAAGATTGTCTTATACTAGAAGTCAAGAATTGCCAAATAAGTAAAGATTTAATATGAAGATTCTGAGAAACTCGGATCTGACACACATCGAATCTCACTGAACTAACTCCTGCATCGAAACGGCACAGTTTTGTCGACGAACCGATTTGACAGCTAATTCAGCCCATTCACTAGTTTCCCGATGATACCTGTACCATCGTATTGATTCGCCAATGGGAGATCAGGTAGCTATAGAGTCGATAAGGGGTTCATGAAAATGCGCGCAACCCCCAACTATCCAGGTTTGATAAAGAAACAATTGATGAAGAGACGATCGATAAACGCGAAACGCGGCACAATATTATAATGTGATTTAGATACAAGCTTACTGTACTGTACTGTACCGATCGATGTTGGAGCTGAGTGCTGCTGTACCTGTAGTGCACCACCAGGGTACACTAGCTTCGAAAAACACCCTGGATCTGACGCCGCGGCAACAACATGGCTACTAGCACCTCAGCATCCTGCTTTCAGGCGTCTATCTTATTCGTAGAAAGCATGTTTTGGACGTCGGGTACCTATCTTATGACAAGGTCAATAATTTCTCCGGCGTAAGCTGACTTAAACCTACAGCAATTGCAAAACCGAGGCCGAAATCTGCCCCTGACACTCGATATCTTTTTTCCATCAAAACCAGACAAAATTAAGAATTCCAACGAGTTCTCTTATACTCCTACCAATCTTTTCGGCCATCAGGTTTGTGAATGTTTTTGTGGGAGAGCCAAGCTAGTTTATGTTAGTATCACTACTGACAAAGCTTTGGAAAACAGCCTTCATAATTGATAGCTGGGAAGGAACCAATACTTGCACTGGTGCATGACATGTGGGGTATTTGAAGAGTAGCTCTATTCTGGTAATTCTGTTGAGCCTCCTCACCGCACTGTATCCTCTCCATGTTACCTTCAAGTCACATCAAGGTGTCAGTGCACTCAAGATCCCAGATCCCTGGTTAACTCCTATGGGACCTCAGAGTTTCAGACCCTTTCTACTATTCCAATCGACAGTTCTTGCTTGCTTGATAGTATCAAGCACCATATTCTGCTCGAGGAGATCAAGTACCAGCAAGCATAACATCCTCCGGGTGAAAGTGTATCCATCCTGGGCAGATATTGATGATCTCTTATATCACGTGCTTCACCTCCGCGTTTTGTCAATTTCATCGTTATACAGCCATCGAGGGCCTCGAAGCTCTTTAAATAATCCTTACGCCTCGGCTGACGTGGTGTAATTGCACATCATCATTCCTACTCATGTTTGAGCCTCAAATCTGTCAAAAGTGGGGGCCTGAGGGACGCGACTCCACCACAGATTGCATCATCAACCCCTGCTTTGTACGAATATATAGCAGGTATCACGCAATTCTTAAACTCATTGTCTTCCTACTAAATTTGAGGATATTCATACTACGTTTCTTGTAAAATAAAAGTTTGTTTCTACTCGACACCACATTTTGACTGAATATCTCCACTTTTAACCATCTCTGCTTGGACACAATGGTAACGTGTCAAGGATAAGCTTCATAAAGTAAATGCTTGAAGCAATATAAGCGGAGTAGTGATTACAAGTGGAACTACATACGACTTGGACACGAGGAAATGCCTAAGTTGACAGTCAAAGATTTACTAAGTGGAAACATAATGGCTGGACCAGGCTGGTTGCAAGAACCAGTGTCATGGAAATGGGAACTATTTCTATCTACTTAAGATAGCTCTGGATCCTGTTTTGGAACGCCTTCTCTTTTCATTCTTATTACCACCTGTTACAACCATTTACTTTGAGGTCTCAAACGTGGTAGTAGATAGACATGGCTATTTCAAGACTAGGCCAGATGAGGGGTGACAACATCGAGAAGACTCAGGGTGGTCTTAGCGTTGCAAAGTTGACTGCAGCAGACGAATTTGAGGCTATAATTCAAGATTGGACGGTTGAAGAAGAACTAAGTGCCAAACGAAAGTATATAAATCCTCTTTATTTACCAAGAAACTCAAATGTTAACTTATCTGCATAGGATCGACTTCATTCTGATCCCAGTGCTGGGTCTAGCTTTCTTCGCTCTCCAGTTGGATCGTGGAAATATCAGTTCCGCGTTGACATCGACATTGACCAAGGATCTGGGGATCAATACAAATCAAATAAACGTCGGATCTCAGCTCTTGTCGGCTGGTATCGTGCTGCTGGAAATTCCCTCCAATATGGTTCTACAGAAAGTGAGGATCCTATCACTCAAGACACAAAATCATAGCTGATCAAACGTAAGGTTGGACTACGACTCTGGCTTTCTGTACAGATTCTTGCTTGGGGTCTTGTGGCGACCTTTCAAGCATTTATTACAAACTATGCTTCCTACTTGACAACCAGGCTACTTCTCGGTCTTCTGGAAGCAGGTTTCATCCCAGGTAAGAAACTTCCATCTCTTCTCGATAATTGTATGCTAAACTCACAAAGGAGGTTTGTACTATCTGTCCACGTGGTACAAGAGAGGCGAAACAAGTTTCCGAGTCACCTTGTTCTTTTTTGGCCAGATGTTCGCAAGTGCCACAAGTCAACTCATTGCAGCGGGCTTGTTATCTCTCGACGGAAAACAAGGACTCGCTGGCTGGCAATGGCTTTGGCTGATTGATGGCTTGATAACTATTGCCATCGGCTTCGCCTTCATCCTCTTCATACCACCCAGCGTAGGAGACGGAAATCCACTCATCAGCTTCGGCCGCTTCAGCTACTTCACAGAAAGGGAATCTCACATCCTCGTTAACCGCGTCCTTCTGGACGACCCTCAGAAAGCCCGCGGCAAGATTCACATTGCCGGAAAGGATATCCTCTCGACCATTACCAAACCAAGGATTTGGGTGCATATTATAATTAGCATGGTTCATATTGCTGCTCTACAGGGTCTAGGTACCTATACACCCAGTATTATCAAGAGCCTTGGCTTTTCAACTGTGAAAGCAAATGCCATGGCCAGTGTTGGAACGTATTCAGGTATTGTTTTTGTGGCTGCTCTGTCGTACTTTAGGTATGTGCTCCTGATGATCAGTCAAGTGTTACCGAGAAGAAGTGCTGAAAATACTATAGTGATTGGACCGGCCAACGAGGACCATTTGCACTCATCGGCAGTACTTGGGCTGTCATCACGTACACTTGCTTAAGGACAGCCCCTGCCAAGTCCTCTAAATGGCACAAGTATGCATTGATCACGCTTGCAAATGTGTCCAATGCAGGAGTGCAGTAAGTATAAACTCTCCAGTAAATACCCATCCTTTATTGACTTCTCGCTTAGCATCCTGAATATCGGTTGGGTATCCGTGAACTGCAAGAGTCCACAAGAGCGCAGTGTATCTATGGCGTATATTCCCCAACAATATCCCGAAAATGGCCTAAGCTAATGTACGTTCAGGGTAATTGTGATGGCGGCGAATTGTGGAGGAATCGCAGGATCACAGATCTTTCGGACAGAAGATGCCCCGAAGTATCTCAAGGGCCTGACGGCACTTATTGGGCTGGCAGCTGTGGGATGGGGCTTTATCGCTTTACAGTCTGTGGGGTACTGGGTGCGGCCGAGAAGAGATTTGGTGGGTAGTGGGGCTAAGAGTGTAGAGAGTGAAAGGAGTGAAGAGACTGTGGACAAGGATGTTGAAAAGTAAATTGTTTGGAGGTCGGGAAGAGGAGAGGATCTGTCGTATATCGCACCCATCGTTGAAGTGAGATTGGGATATGGAGAGTGTATAGAGCTTCGGAAAAGGGACAAAAGGGTAATCAAAAGTTCGGTTCACAAGTTTGTCGAGTATAAATATAACTTAGACGTTGAGACCGCTTAAGAAAAGTGTCCGCGTGCTTATGAAAATGAGATTTTCTAAGATATTGAAGTAATAGTCTGTTAACCACTGTAATAATAAGCTCACAGAATTACAGTAATTAACCAACTGTTAAATCATGATCAAAAGACATTAATCTTGTTATATACTCTTGGCATTGATGTTGTTGTTTACCAACTCGAGGCCTTTGATTCGCCAAATCTCGATCATCGGACTTCCCCGATGAGTTGCGGGTGAGATTTTTCGAGCAATCGCAATGTTCTGGGCACTAGCTCATGATACCTCCAAGTCTTCGCAAACCTATATTTTTCTATACGTGACAAGCTGATAATGTTTTTATTTTCTGAGTATTATTGACATATGTGGTAACAACAATATCAACTGACGGCTCTGGGTGTTGTACTGGTTTTATATACCTTCCTCTTGGATCTCCTCATTGCAGTACCCCGCTACTAGCGCCCACTAGGCATTGACTGTTGGCGGGAAGAGGGTCGATGTGTCGGAGAGCTCCATCAAGCTCACAACCACACTGGTTGAGATAAGGTAAACGCACCCGGCCGGCAGACTAAGCTTGCTGAGGAGAGTAATGAAGAAGAAAAGCTTCTTTTCACACTTTATCTCCCTTTAGATTCCATTCTGTTTTCTCGTACCTCAATTATTTGTTGTCATTATTATCACTGTCAGAGGGTTGTAGGTATCAGAAAGAGCTTATTGCCACCATCGATTACGTCAAGATACATTGCTGATATTGATCTGCGATATTACGATTGGAGGGGAAATTGAGTCGCGACAGCTGGGTCCGTGTCAGGAGTTGGAAGATAGCACATCATCTGCTCGAAGTCTTCCTCCCACACTTCTCACGATGGCGCCCATTGCACTCTCCCCAGAACCCGCAGTCTCGAATTCCGCCACCCACGCCCTCTCCTCTATCACAACTTCCTTCGATGATACCCTTCGCTTCTATCTCAATGGCACGCGAGTAACGCTCGACAACATCGATCCTGAAACGACACTCCTCGAATATCTTCGCGGCATTGGCCTTACAGGCACAAAGTTGGGTTGTGCGGAGGGAGGATGCGGGGCTTGCACAGTGGTTGTGTCCCAGTACAACCCCACAACGAAGAAGATATACCATGCCAGTGTAAACGCGTGCCTTGCGCCCTTAGTCAGTGTGGATGGGAAGCATGTTATCACAATCGAGGGAATTGGCAATACGAAACGGCCTCATCCTACACAAGAGCGGATTGCCAAAAGCAATGGTAGCCAGTGCGGATTCTGTACGCCAGGCATAGTGATGAGTTTATATGCTCTGCTAAGGAATGACTCGAGTCCGTCTGAACATGATGTAGAAGAGGCTTTCGACGGTAATCTCTGCAGATGTACTGGCTACCGACCGATCCTCGATGCTGCTCAGACTTTCAGTGCAGATAAGTCTTGCGGTAAAGCCAAAGTCAATGGTGGGGGCGGATGCTGCATGGAAAATGGAAATGGTACAGGAGGTTGCTGCAAGGACGGATTTACGGATGACCAACCCATCAAGCGCTTCACCCCACCTGGATTCATTGAATACAACCCAGATACTGAACTTATCTTCCCACCACTTCTTACTAAGCACGAATTCAGGCCTCTAGCATTTGGAAACAAGAGGAAGAGATGGTACCGTCCAGTTACACTGGAACAACTTTTGGAGATTAAGAGTGTTTATCCTTCTGCAAAAATCATTGGGGGATCTACGGAGACTCAGATTGAGATCAAGTTTAAAGGAATGCAATATACTGCATCCGTGTTTGTGGGTGATATCCCGGAGTTGCGTCAATACACATTCAAAGATGATCATCTAGAGATAGGTGGCAATGTCATATTGACCGATTTGGAAGCAATTGCTCTCAAGGCTGTAGAACACTATGGTCCAGTGAAAGGACAGGTCTTCACAGCAATCCATAAGCAACTGAAATACTTTGCTGGCCGTCAAATCAGAAATGTCGGCACTCCAGCTGGTAACCTGGCAACCGCCTCTCCTATTTCTGATCTCAATCCGGTCTTCGTTGCATCCAACGCCATAATTGTGGCTAAGTCTTTGGGCAAGGAGACAGAGATTCCAATGTCTCAATTCTTCAAAGGCTATCGAATGACGGCTCTTCCTCCAGATGCCATCATTGCAAGTATTCGAATACCGGTGACCAAAGACAAAGGAGAGCACTTCCAAGCATACAAGCAATCGAAGCGGAAAGATGACGATATTGCTATTGTCAACGCCGCCCTTCGAGTCTCTCTTAGCGATTCATATATCGTTGATAGTGCTGACCTCGTCTACGGTGGAATGGCCCCCACCACTGTGGCTGCCAAGGCTGCCGGAGCATATCTTGTGGGCAAATCTCTGATAGATCCAGCGACTTTGGAAGGTACCATGAATGCATTGGAGCAGGATTTCGATCTCCGATTTGGTGTACCTGGTGGCATGGCTACGTACAGAAAGTCTCTGGCGCTTGGGTTCTTTTACCGTTTCTATCACGAAGTTCTCTCTAAGCTTGAGATCAAGGAGGCCGACCTGGACTCAGAGGTGATTGCTGAGATTGAGAGATCGATTTCGATGGGTAAAGAGGATCGTGATGCGACTGTTGCCTACCAGCAAAACATTCTTGGAAAGGCAAACCCTCATGTTGCAGCATTGAAGCAGACTACTGGAGAGGCGCAGTATACAGATGATATCCCCGTTCAGAAGAATGAGCTCTATGGTTGTCTCGTGCTTTCAACAAAGGCGCACGCCAAGATCATCTCTGTCGATTACTCACCCGCAATGGAAATCCCAGGTGTTGTACAGTACGTAGACCACACGGACATGCCCTCACCTGAGGCGAATTACTGGGGTGCTCCAGTCGCTGATGAACCTTTTTTCGCTGTTAATGAAGTTTTCACTGCAGGCCAGCCAATAGCCATTATATTAGCTGATTCTGCAGCTCACGCCTCGGCTGGAGCTAGAGCAGTGAAAGTTGACTATGAGGAACTGCCTGCAATTTTCACAATCGAGGAAGCGATTGAGACAGAAAGCTTTTTCCAACACTACCGTTATATCCAGAAAGGTGACACAGATAAAGCTTTCAAAGATGCAGATCATGTGTTTACTGGAGTAACGAGAATGGGTGGACAAGAGCATTTCTACCTCGAAACGAATGCTGTTGTGGCTGTGCCAAAACCAGAAGATGGAGAAATGGAAATCTATGCCAGTACTCAAAATCCAACGGAAACGTAAGTGTCCGCCTTGAATATAGACGAGTAATTCTGATACCCAACAGGCAAACTTATGTTGCAAAAGTATGCGACGTGGCAGCCAACAAGGTCGTCGCGAAAGTCAAACGTCTTGGCGGCGGTTTCGGTGGAAAAGAGACTCGATCAATTCAACTCACCTGCATCGCCGCTCTTGCTGCGAAGAAGTCCGGTCGCCCGGTACGGTGTATGTTGAACCGTGACGAAGATATGGTAACATCTGGTCAACGACACCCTTTTCTTGCACACTGGAAGGTCGCAGTCAACAATGATGGAAAGCTACAAGGATTAGAAGCTGATGTATTCTGTAATGGAGGCTGGACACAAGACCTCAGTGCTGCTGTGTGTGACAGAGCATTGTCTCATATTGATGGGTGCTATCTGATTCCTAATGTCCATGTTCGTGGGAGGCTTGCAAAGACCAACACCATGAGCAATACGGCGTTTCGAGGATTTGGAGGACCTCAGGGTATTTTCATCTCTGAATCTTATATGGAGGAGGTAGCGGATCGTTTGGATATACCTGTGGAGAAGTTACGAGAAATCAACTTCTACAAACCGAACGAAGAAACACACTTTAATCAGAGCTTGACCGACTGGCATGTTCCTATTATGTACGAACAAGTCCAGCAGGAATCGAAATATGCAGAGCGACGAGAAGCCATTACGAAGTTCAACGCAGAACATAAGTGGAAGAAACGGGGCCTCGCACTCATTCCCACCAAGTTTGGCATTTCGTTCACGGCATTGTTCCTCAACCAGGCTGGTGCTCTGGTTCACATATACCATGATGGCTCGGTTCTCGTAGCTCACGGTGGCACGGAAATGGGGCAAGGTCTCCACACAAAAATGACTATGATAGCTGCCGAGGCTTTGGGAGTTCCGTTGCAAGATGTCTTCATCTCTGAGACTGCTACGAATACTGTGGCAAATACATCGTCAACTGCCGCATCTGCATCTTCTGATCTGAATGGGTATGCAATCTTTAACGCGTGTGCCCAGCTCAACGAACGGCTTGCACCATACCGCGAGAAGTTTGGGAAAGATACTCCAATGAGCAAACTTGCAAGTGCTGCCTATTTCGATCGAGTCAATCTCTCCGCCAACGGGTTTTACAAAACCCCAGACATCGGTTACACCTGGGGCGACAACACTGGGTTGATGTTCTACTACTTCACGCAAGGTGTCTCCGCTGCAGAAGTTGAGATAGATACCCTGACAGGAGACTGGACCTGTCTGCGTGCTGATATCAAGATGGATATCGGTCGCTCTATCAACCCCTCCATTGACTATGGTCAGATCGAAGGTGCCTTTGTACAAGGCATGGGTCTCTTCACCACCGAAGAATCCCTATGGTTCCGCGGCGGTCCCATGAAAGGGCAACTTGCTACGCGCGGCCCAGGTGCCTACAAGATCCCCGGATTCCGCGATATTCCGCAAGAGTTCAACGTCTCGCTGCTCAAGGACGTGGAGTGGGAGAATCTGCGCACAGTACAAAGGAGCAGAGGTGTGGGAGAGCCGCCGCTATTTATGGGGAGTGTGGTGTTCTTTGCTATTCGGGATGCATTAAAGGCTGCAAGAAGCCAGTATGGTGTTCATGCCGGACAGGAGACCGATGAGAAGGGCGATGGGTTGTTGGTGTTAGAGAGCCCGGCTACTCCGGAGAGGATTAGGATGAGTTGTGCAGATCCGATTATTAGAAGAGCATTTGTGAAGCCGAGGGAAGGGGAGAAGAGCTTTTTCATCGGTATTTGAGGAGTGATTGATATGATGAGAATGAGAAACGCTTGGTATGTTTTGGGCGGGTATGGCTTTGAGGTGTTCTAGTTATGATGTTGGAAGATTACTACGATGATCTTTTTCCTTGAAAGATATGCTAAAGCGGAGTAAAATGAGACTTCATATGATGTTATGGCTGATTTGTTTCTCATATTGAACTCATATGTTCCTAAGATCACTTGGAGCTTGAAACCTCGGACCTTGATGCGAGAGTGTTTCGACCCTCAGGATAATGATTGACAGTAATTCCTCGTCGTGCCTTAGGTACAGTCTACCGTGTCAGGGGTACTAACTGTGTTCATGGGGTTAATGAAGTTCAACATCAACACCAACATGAACCCTTTAGAACGAGCTACTCTACATACATATTCGTCATCGTATACCACGAATCCTGTTGGTATTTCATGTTGCTTGGGTGAAGAGAGTAGTGCACCCAATTAATCTAAATACACAAAAGACAGGGTCTCTCGGTGCAGGAAAAGAGTGTAAGAAACAGTACTAGCTGTCAAAGAGCGAAAGTGAGTAGGGAAGATGGGTTATGGTTTAGCTATGTTGCTAAGCGAGAAATAGGAGAGCGGGTTGTGCCAAGTATACATGTTCAAGGATATCCATGAATACACGAGATACAGTGCTAGACTAATTGGTCGCATGTATCCCCAGATATTAAAGTCTTACGTGTGATGGTTGTAGCATGAATCAAACCATTAAAATTATTCTATCACGTGCGTGCTAACTATCTTAATGACCGCTATGACTTCACTCTACAGCCACCCATTGTTTGCACATTAGAAAGCCACTCACACTCGGCCGTGGAACAAATATAAAGCTAGCAGTAGTAACAATAAAAAGGTATTTTAGGGATCCTAGGTGCGTGAATGTAGCTTATTATCTCAGTACATAGACTAAAATCATGTTACATCATCAAAGTGCGATGACATCTACACTGAAAATCCCGGATACAAATACTACCAATGATTCCACATTTTCAATTAATAGTGAATTACGTTTATCTCACATAACTTTTGATGCGTTACTTCTCCCCTCTTCTCTCGAAATTCCCGAGAAATAGATACTACTCAAAGACATCATTCCAAATGACAGGTCTAGTACAGACTGTAAAGAACACCATTGCTGAGAACTTCGCTGGTCCAAGGTAGGTCATCTTCCTTTCCGCCAATGGCTATTTGATATAGGCTAATGAGGAAAAGGTCACTCTCTGGCTCAGAAAGAACATCAATTCTCTCTCGAAGCTGTCCCTGATCAGAGTAATAAGGTTGCCGTTATCACAGGTGGCTCGAGAGGTATTGGCTATGCGTGTGCTCACACTTTATTAGAGCGGAACATTGCCAAAATTTGTGAGCCAGAACCATTTTTCAGAAACAAGAAAATGCAACAGATTCATTTGTTGTATAAAGTTTAAACTTCTCGCTATCCAACCTAAGTTACCCAAAGAAAAAAGAGATTAACTCTAGCCTCAGTCATCCTCGGCAGTACACAGGAATCGATCGACCTCGCCTCATCCGATATCTCTAAATCTCTAGGCTCACCGGCTGCCTCCAAAGTCAAATTTCTCATCGCAGATATGTCGGACTGGAAAGCTCTGCCAAGCATCGTGAAGCAGATCACCGATTCGACGAACCGTGTCGACATCCTGATCAACTGTGCCGCACGAGGAATAATGACCTACCAGAAAACAGAGTACGGCGTGGATCGTCACATGGCCGTGAACCACATCGGACACGTAATCTTCACCAGCCATCTGCTCCCTCTCCTCAAAAAAGCCAGCAAGGAAAATGTAGCAGGAGACAAAGCCCGCATCGTAACTCTGGGGAGCAACGCGCACTCCGCAACACCCAGCGACTGTAAATTCAGCTCTCTGGAAGAATTGAACACGGATCTCGGTCCCAACGGCCAATACGGACGCAGCAAGCTCGCAGAGATGCTGTACGCCAAGTTCCTGAACCGACACCTCCACGACCAGAATATCCTCGCCAACACGGTGCACCCGGGTTTCGTCGAGACGAAGATGAGCGCCGAGGAGATCCATGAGCCTTATTCCATCCTGGGCTATGCAGTGAGCGTTGGCATGAGTCCTTTCAAGAAGTCGCAGTGGGATGGAGCAGTGAGCGCTATGTTCTGTGCGACCAAGACGGTGGAAGGGGGTCAGTATGTGTGTCCGCCGGCGATTCCTGAGGAGGGGAGTAATTTGTTTCGAGATGAGGGTGGGGAGTGGGAGAGGAATTTGATGGAGTTGACGCTGAGGCTTGTGAGGGAGAAGTTGGATCCTGAGAAGCAGGGCTGTCCGATGAAATTGTACTAAGATGCATGTTAATCGTTGTTGGAAATGCAATGAGAAGAGAGGGAATTAACAGCCGTGCGACTCGGTGAGTAGGGATACTGGAAATCGTTCGTTGTGTGCGAAATATGCCTAGATTTGAACGCCGTCTGTTGTTCCTAATTTACCATACTTTTTTTACCTGCGAACGCCTCGTCCCCGTGGAGATTTCATGACTCTACCACTACCTCCTCTGGGGCTACCATTTCCATGCCTCTTATCCTCACCCAATCCCCTCCGGCCGCTGGCGATCCCACCACGACCACCACGACCACCGCGTCCCCGATCGCCACCTCTCCCTCTCCCTCTGAACCCATCTCTCGTGTTCCCGCCGATCTGCTTCTTCACAGCCTTGATGTCCTCTACATCAACATCCATCTCCTCATCCTCATCCTTATCTCGCTTGTTCGAGAACTTTAGTCTTCCACCTCTACCTCTTTGGACGGCATCCCTGCCCTTCAGGGCCTTAACATAAGCTCCAACACCGCCTTCATCCTCATCCGCATGATCCCCCGGCGTATCCAGAACCATGGCTTCGTCCTCGTCGTCACTATCAACCCCAAGTAACAATTTTCCATCCAAATCCATCTTTGCTTTCGTCTTGGCGACCGTCCTCTGCTTAAGCGGTTTGGTGGATGAAATGTTGGCAAGTGCTTTCCTGTCTAGGAGATCAAGAGGCTCGTCTTCATCTTCCACAATGTACGTTTTATTGACTTTCTTGGCTGTTTTCTTGCTCTTGCCCAAGACCTCATTGTCGGAGATATCAGAGCCATCTGAATCATCGTCGCTGCCGTGTAAGGCTTCGTCGTACTCGCTTTCGAAGCGGTTCTTTCTCTTGCTGGTTTCTTCATCGCTGTCTTCGACACCCGCTGCTTTTGCTGCATCCTTGTGGCGCTTGTTGCGCTCTTTCGTCTTGCGAATGTTTGAGATGAGTTTGCGGTCTTCCTCAGGACAGTATTTGTTTACTACATCGACTCCAAAGCGGCGAATCATGCGTTCGAGAATGTGCTTGACTTTGGCTTTGAAATGTGCCTTGTGCTCGTGACTCCAGACCATCAAATTCGGCACTAAAGTTTGGAGGCGGGGGAGCATCATATCGGTTGGCAAGCTGATGATGCAGACTTTGACAAAGCCCAAGACGCTGCGCACAATCTCGCGGTTGTTGGATGTAAGGA
The DNA here is from genome assembly GCA_003988805.1 of Ploettnerulaceae sp. D365. Classification (NCBI taxonomy): domain Eukaryota; kingdom Fungi; phylum Ascomycota; class Leotiomycetes; order Helotiales; family Ploettnerulaceae; species Ploettnerulaceae sp. D365. Next base: position 169,353 of record QYAL01000060.1, read on the forward strand.
ACAGATCCATAGTCTCAACCAAACCAGAGATGGTTTCAGGGAGTAAGGATGCACGGAAGTGATAAAGTATCCGGGTCAGGGCGGTGATACAGGCGGAATTCATATGGGGTGTGCTGCCTCCGAGACCAGCGCCGACCATCGTGAAATATTCTTCGAGAGTAGCGGGAACGGGTGGGGTATCATCTGGCATATGTGCTACTTTACTGTTCTGAATCATTGCACCTGGTGCATTGGCGATCTTCTCCCCCATGAGGACGAGGAGATCGAAGGCTGCAGTTCGCGCTTTCTCATTGACTTCCTTGCAGGAAATGACGACTTCTGCGAGGATACCGGGAATGAAGTGGAGGGAGTCATTGGGGAGGAACGGTATGAGAGTTGAAATTGCAGTGAGCCTGTCTCTTTTTGCAGGAGCCGACACTTTCTCGGCACTGCTGACGAGGAGTTGTTGGAGTTCCGTGGTTCGTTCTCGGAGAGCTTGCTGGCCAATGGTGGATTCGGCAAGTCGTGGAATCAGCTTATATGCCTTTTTCTGTAGTTGAGGGTCATCATCCTTCAAAATGATAATTGAAGCAATGTTGAATAGAGTGACAAAACTCTCCCTTGGTAGGTAGATCGAAATTGTAATGACTAGATCCATAAGAGTATGACTTGTAGGCGGCATCTTGTCTGCGGCATTTTGTTGTTTCTGTTTCTGCTTCTCGGCCTGAGTTTGCGCTCCTGCTTCTGTAAGAGATTCCTCAAGCATCTTGGTGACAGACTCGAATGTCTTCATGAGCTCAGCAGATGGCACAATGCTCAAGTAAGAATTTATGCATCTCAGAATATACCCTCTATGATGTGGCAAGGTCTTACTGTAGACATTAAACAGGACAGACAACATGTTGCTGGCAAAAGTTGACAGGTGGTCCAAATTTCTCTGGGCAGTAGCCTTCGACACACGACTCTGTAAAACGAGATCTTCCGCGTCTACAATAGCAACAACAGCTTGATTAGAGTCTATTAACGTTTGAAGTCCTTTGCAAATATCGGTACGCAAGTCGGCCTGTTGGTATAATAAGTTTGCTAATAACTCGGCGAAAGATTGGTCAAACGCATCTGTAAGATCAAGTGGCAAATCACAATATCCTGGGAAAACTGCCCAGGTCTGCTGGACAACAGTCTCAAATAGCTTGATCTCCATTGTTTTCTCAGCATCGCCATGCGCGAGAATCTTGGAGAACATGACTTCACTTAAAGTGACAAACTCTGTTCTAAAATGCTGTAGGCTGGTGTTGCTAACAAAATCTCGCAGGATGGGGAGCATCCAGGCTCGTCCGGGTTGCCCAGCCTTTGGCTTGGCGAGATTCAGGGGGAGGATCTGCAGAACATTTTCTGGACCCATTGCGCGAATTGCCTTTCCGATTATGTCGTTTGCCTCCTTCTTGCCAGTAAAGGACTCATTTCCACGGAGTTCGCCGATTGTCCTGACAACATTGGCAAGTATTGGATCCGCTCGCCATCGTAGTCCGTCGAACATTGCGCCCATCACATTGAATGTCTCCATCCACGCAGCCTGGTATTTGATACTTAAAAGATCCATAGCTGCTCTTGCTAGCTTTTCCAAAACCTTCTCGTCAAAGATTGAGGGCTCCAAAAGGACAGAATTTGGTATGCAGTTTGCCATGAACGAAACCAAACACTCGGATGCAGAAACTCGAATATTATGCGACGAAGAAGCTAAGAATCCAGAAATCAAGTTAAAAAGTTCGGGTAGCTTTTGGAAGGTTTCTTCTGGCTCAATCTGAGCGGCAACATCGTAACCTCTTGAAAGAACAGCAATCCAAGGTGGCAGAAGTTGAGAATCGTTCTGGGAAGGTCGCAGCTCTGAAATTACTTCGAGTAGTCGTGGAAGTTTTGAGGACGAGGTCTCATCTGCCATTCCCTCAAAGATAATTTCGAAAACTTCAAAAGCAGCCATGGTCATATACTCGTTTGTTGACTTCGAAATATTGAGCAAAATCTCACACAATGCCTCAATCTTCTTGCTTGGCCATCCTCCTGAAGCTGATGCCACCGTCTTGACCAATTGTAAGGCGTGTATCAAAACTGGGTCGTGCTCCGTTGTTTCGCTCTTCTTCTGCTTCTTTACCTGGCTCGACTGTGCAGCAAGCTCACTTAGACTTTTTAGTGCAGTCTCCGCACACATATCCGCCGCAGGATGATCCAAAGACACACTCGGAGGAGGATTTTTCAGAATCTTCGTAATTGCATCCTGAGCCCTCTTCCTAATCTTCGGTCTATGGTCGACTGCCAGATTCAAAAGCCCAGCGACTGCTCTTCGAGGACCAATTTGAGTTACCCCCAATTCCCACGCCGCCGAGTCTTGTGCTACTAATAATGATTCAAGGCATCCTATCGAGGGTCGGAGAAGTGGAGCATCTGCCTCTGGTAGCGTCAATGCTGGGGCGAGGTTCGTAAGGATTTGAGAGAATTTCGACTGGAGGAGAGGTTGCGGGGCGTACGGAGTAACGACATCGAGGAGGTAAACAACCGAGGTTGCCAGGTCTTTATTCACGCCATTACTGGAAGTTGCTTTCCCGAGTAAGGCGAGAAGCCCTGCGAAATATCCAGTCGGTGTAGGTGCCGTTTTCTGATCTCGAAGGATATCCTCAAGTGAGGCTAGGACAATCCGCGTCTGTCGGGTCAAGCAAGTTAATAAACGTACACCTCATTGACCGTTGAGAGAATGATTAATACCTGCTGTTGACTTTGAAGCTTTGGCGATCGGATCTTGTCGAGCTTCTCTTCGAGAGACATCTTGAAAAGGGTTCGGGCTCTTTGCGCCGTGCTGTGAACTTTCAGTCAAAATGTCATCGACACAAAAAAAAAGTTTATCGGACGCTGATAGCGATAGGACAACTTTGTGCCACTTGCGCAAGTCCTGCCGTACAGTACCGTACTGTAACGCTTGTCTTATTTGGGGTTAGTGGAGGTAGTGTAATATCAGGCGGTCGGCTCATACCCAAATTGGACAAAGAAGGATGCAATAATATTCACATAGGATGAAGGCTGTGGGTTAGTGGAGACAAGGCTCAACTTCTTGTCCGCAGGCGCTGTCTGGTGAACCACCCGGACTCTTGAACCCCCCCTGTTTTCTTCTAGCTTCCTCTGTTGACTTCTTTATATTTCATTTCATTTCCATTCCATTGCATCCCGTCCCCTCTCATCTTCGTCACATCTGGCTTCATCTTCCGTGTATTATTTGCAAATATAACTTCGTTGTAATCGTTTGCTGCACTTTCTCTCTCGCGCCCGTAGCCTCTCCTTGACATTTGTCTCCCGCCTGCGATATAGCCAACCGCCTTTAGCCTTATCGCTACGGTCCCAACCGTCATCGAGGCTACCGTTCTATTCCTCCCTCCTCCCTCCTCTTTCTCTCCTACTCATACAACTTCACCAAAACCAGCAATCATGCGCTTTTCAACCCTCTCGCTCCTGGCTTTGCCTGTTCTCGCTGCCGCGCAAGAATCACCGATCGACCAGGCTTTGGCTCAACTTCAATTTTGGACCGAAAAGATACAGTCTTATATTCCAAACCCAAACAGGCCACACACCCCTCATGCTGCCGCCGCCAAGGCTGGAGGCAAGACTCTGAATATCCTGACTCTGAACGACTGGGAGACCACCATTCGAGGAAGCGTCAAGCCTGAGAGCACAACCCCAGAAGAGTGGTGGGTTCTCATTACTGGAGGGAACAAGACTTGCTTCGGCCAGTGCGACCAAATCGAGGCTGCTTTCAACGAAACTGCGGCTTTGTGGGCTCTCAACCCGACTGCCCCTCACTTGGCCTACCTCGACTGCGACAACCAGCCAGTCCTTTGCAATGCGTGGAGCGCTGGTCCACCAGCGCTCTGGTTTTTCGAGGTCTCGGCCAAACCAGCACCGGTCATCTCTCGATCCAGAAGACTGAATACCACCTCCACCGAAGTCAAGACCTTTACGGATCTCCTTTCTAGCCAATCTTACAAGGCGTTGGAACCGTATGAGGGAGTGTTCCACCCATTCGATGGCCTTTTTGCCCAGTATGGTCTTGCCATTCCTCTTGGATACTTTTTCTGGGCCTTCGCTGTGATCCCCTCATGGATGTTCATGATTGGTATTTCATTCCTGAGCAGAAGCATCATGTTAGTGTTTAATCCCTAAGAATAATCGTGAATGTATGCTGAATCTTGTCTTAGGGGCAACAGAATGGCACCACCGCCACAAGGTCGAGCTGCACCCGGAGCTGCTCGCGCTGCTGTAAGTGCCCCGCCTGGAGATGGCCTGCTCTCCAATTTCACGAAGCTAACAACTTAATAGTAAAAGTACGGTGATGTAATACAGGAAACTGTTTGGAAAAAATATGGGTTGGGGCCGGGTACGGAATCTGCTCATGCCGTTATGCTAGGTGACGATTATATAGTGACCATAATTTCTATTGGGTATCATAAACATCTCTAATACTGTAAAAATCCAAACCTTATAACTTTATCTCGTCGCATCATCTCTTGTCGCACGAGCTTTCCAATCTCTCCAATCCTTCCAGAACTTGTTCCCGAAGTTGTCCATTTGCCAATCGACCATATCGTAGATCGCTCAATTCGCCAACAGTACCTCGCATCTCTTTTAACAACGATCCTGCTTCTTCGTCTAACATGCGGATCTCATCCTCTACGTCTTCGACAGCGGCTTCCAACTCCGGTAAAATGGAAGTTAGGGTATGTGGTTTCGATACAGGTAGGTTGGAGGTAGGACCAAACAGCTGTGTTGCGAATGAATACACTGAGTGAAAGTTGGAACTTGGTGGGGTAGTGGCTCACTGCTCTCTCCACATCGACTTCGTCATCCTGGTCCTCTTTCTCTGCCTCTCTCCTGGCTCTAATTACCGCTCGCCGCTGGACATTCCCTCTCTTGATCTCAGCACCAATATTTCGAGCAACAGCATCTGTGAGGCGGGATCTTTGATGTTGTAGATCCCTGTAGAGTGCTTTGACTTGGGGCGAGGACTGCTGTGACCGTGGGAAGAGCTCTGTAAATGCTTTGAGAGAGATTATTGATGGCAGAGGAGCAGGCGATAGTAAGAAGGTCGATAGAATGTTTGCTTCAGTTGGTGCCATGGTGGTTGATAGCTCTTCGCAGGATAGGAGGGATACGAAGTATTCTTCAGATGGCCCTTAGAATAGACAAGTCCTTCAACAATAGCGGTTATATGATTAGTAATCCGTCGCAGATCAATGAATGTCGAAGAGCGATTCGAACGAGTGGTGCTGTATGTAGTGTAGGTTGTGGATGAGGCTCGCCAGGGAGACGCGTTTGATTGACCGACGCGCCAGGCTCAACTCGCTTCGGAAGAAGATACACGTAGCCGGGGTCGGGTCGGAAAGTCGAGTCGTTTACATACCAGCTGCAGAGCCATCACTACACTCACTTCGTAGATCAACAACAAGCCATACAGCCCCTTGAACAAATAATAATCGAGGTTATTGGATAAAAGATGGCCCCATCAAAGGCTGCGGCTGCGACCTCGCCATATGCGAAGGATGAGAGAGTGCTCTGCTTCCATCACGAGATGCTGTATGAGGCAAAGATTCTTGATGTCAGAAAGACGGATGAGAAGGATGGTGACCACCACTCCTGGCAATATAAGATCCACTATAAGGGATGGAAGAATACGGTAAGTAATACCTAAATTTGAAATTATTTATTATGAAGATTGAGCTAATTGGTTTCCCCTCCCCCAGTGAGTGCAAGTCCAGTAGCTTCCATGTTATTGGTAACCCCCTTTAGGCCAGATCAGAGTGATTTCCCAAGTGGGAAAGAACCTGTTGATGATTCTCCATGTCACCAACAGGGAAGTCCTACCAGTGACCAGCCTGAATCTACCTAGATTTCCCCCATCCATCTCTCCCCTCTCCCCTCTCCCCTCTCCCCTCTCCCCTCTCCCCTTATATCAATGCCTTTCTCTCCCAAATTTTTGTTCTTCCTTCACCTCTCTACAACATGCGTCCTCCTCTTCAAAACATCGAGAATAAAATTAATAATGTCTCTGACCGTAGCTGGGATGACTGGGTTCCTCAAGACCGCGTTCGCAAGTTCACAGACGAGAACAAAGAGCTCGCTGCCCAGCTTCACAATCAAATGAAAGACCTCCAAAGAAGAGGCACGAAACCTGCCACAAAGAGAGGAGGACGTGCCAACGGATCGGATTTCAGCTCGGCCCGTGGCAGTGAGGAGCGTCATGCTTCGGTTGCGGCTCAAAGTGGGCGTGGGGGTGCGAGGAGACAGCGAGATTATGATCTTGAAGCTGTGAGTTCATTCTCGATTTCTTTATGTGATAATATCTGTACTTTCCTTGTGTACGTGGAAGAGTCGTGCTTGGGTGGTGCCCAGGAAGTTGGGTGGGTACCCCAACAGCAGTTTCTATCTGCTTGTGTCAGTCGAGGATCAAAATAACAAACCTGTTTGGTTCTTCCCGGCTATCTTTGGGATATGGAAGAGACTTCATGTTTCCGCGATCATCATATCTGTTGTCAAAGCAGCGAACTTCATGCTGCATCTCTTGACTGCCACCACAAGCCTACTTGGCAACAATGACAGCATACCTCCGACATTTTAGATCTTGCGTACCACAAAGATCACGATAAGAAGGACTTGCGCCCTCCTACACGGTCCTAGTCATCCATTAGCCTTTACCCGAACTCAAAGGCATCACTCGGAGAGGTGTTACTTGACATCAGACCTATGTCCAGCTCCAGCGTTAACCAGATTGGGCATACATACGCCAGCGATTCTTGCGGCATCTAGCTATGTTCATATCTAGCTCCGTCGATTTAGGTTGCAACCACTTTTTCCGATGATTGGGAAGCTATTTAAGACCCTGCCATAAATCAATCCGTGCGGTAGTTTGTTCTGCGGAATTAAATACAGCACGTCAGGCCCGTAGGTGTGGAAATCATCACGATGCGACAAGCAAGATATTTTTTCTAGCGGAAACAAGATTCTAATACGGACATTGGGCAAATCCCAACGGCTTACTTGGTCAAATAAACTCCTCCCGTTCCAACAGAACGCAACTAGAGAACTCAAAAATTAAGGCCGATTCCGAGGCGCAAGCGCTTTACAGAATACATACAGAAGCGCCAGAAGCCTTGGAAAGGGTCGCTAGCCAGCTACTATTGTCAATTCAAGGAACCGCGATAAAAGTAGGTGAAACCCGATGGGGGATTTCATCAAACCATTCATAGATTACTTTCAGTTAAATTTGCTAACATTGCCTTCATCAGATATCCGCTAAATTACCAACCCCCCCATCGTTAGCGAACGTATGGGTTTTCAATTGAAAGTGAATTCTTGGGGTCCGCGGTGAATCTTCGCGAAAGGGCACAACCATGAACTTTACAAGACAGCCACACCAAGCATCGCTCTCTTCTTCCACATCCACCATACTTGAGCCCAGAGCTCGACACATTTCACGAAACTTAACTGTCTCAAAGCCAACGCGTGACGACGCTGTAAGTATACAATTAATCCCGGGCTTGAAAAACCTACTCATCTCTATTGCGCAGAATACAAAAATGCTCCCCATCAAGACGAGCAAGACGTTCAGATTGAAGATCATCTACTCACCAGCCAAATCTATTCTCCTTTCCAAAACCACCAAAGCCAAGCCGATTACTTTTGAATCGACACGTCCTAAGGCTGACACCATGGACAACTGCACTACATCTGCCATTCCACAGTCTACAAAGAGGAAGATCTCAGAGATCGAAAGTGAGCTCGAGGATCCTTCCAACAAGAACATCGAATCAGCCATTGGGATGGATCCCACAGATTCCTCCTCTCCTCCCACAGATTCTCCCTCTCCTCCCACAGATTCTCCTTCTCCTCCCACAAAGCGAGCTCGTAAACTGCAGCCTGGCTTTGCCCAGGATGACCCCAAGTCTGAGTACGAGTCTAAGCTCGAGCTTCTCGCAACCACTCACCGCAAGGAGCCAATTACAAACAGCCATTCAGGCCGCGCAACTCGCGGTACTGCTCGCAGACTCGGCGGAGAGGCTGCTGAACTTGTCGAACTCGAAAAAGATGCCAACTCTAGACGCAAGCCACTGTGCTCGTGGGCCGATCCAAGTAGTCCCGACTGGGATGTCGTTCGCTTCCTGAACGATGACTCCATGCTCGCAAAAGACAATCTCCTCCGATTACCATCAAAGAACCACAGCTATATCACTGCCGAAGGCAAGCTTAAGGAACCGATCAAATTCTGTGAAGCAAGAACCATCAGGGCTCCACATCCTAAGCTGCTTTATCACGAGAGAAAAGAAACCGACACTCGGTCCATCCGTTACTATTACCAGGAAATGCCACGCGATCAAACTATACCAATTGCAGGAATGATCGAAATCCCAGAGACAGGAAGTGGATGGGCACCATCTGTGGGGCAAATAGGCCGCAGATCCAAGACCAAGGCCAATTCTAATGCTCGATCTCCTGTAGTCAGGAAATTGACCGATGATAGTTCATCCTCTTCCTCTGGCCAGAATGAACAAGCTTCATTGCCGGCGGAGCATGAAAAATTTCCCGAACTTTTACGCGTTTTCACTGTAGCTGTTCTCAAATTTCTAAACGTTTCTCAGGAGGACACTTTCCAAACCCGACCAATGGTCCAACTTCCCGTACCAGATCACATCAAAGCAATTCTCGTCGATGATTGGGAGAACGTCACCAAGAACCAGCAACTCGTTCCGCTTCCAGCAAAGTACCCAGTTAATGCCATCCTAAACGATTACCTCGAATACGAGATGGGAAGACGCCAAGCCGGTACCCCTGGAGCTGATCTTCTGCCTGAGATTATCTCTGGTCTTAAGGAGTACTTTGAGAAGTGTCTTGGGCGCGTTCTTCTCTACAGGTAAGATTCCAAACACCCAGCTTTGCGCTGGAAATACTGACCAAAGCCTACAGATTCGAACGTAGTCAATATCAAGAGGTCCGTGAGGGCTTCAATGCAGGGGGCGAATTTGCCGGAAAGACGGTCTCTGATACTTATGGTGCAGAACACTTGTGCCGCCTCATTGGTTAGCATTGTATTGCCTCTATCCCAGTTTCTACAACTAACATTCCCAGTCACTCTCCCCGAGCTCATTGCTCAGACCAACATGGACGCTCAGTCAGTTAATCGCCTTCGTGAGGAGTTGACAAAGATCACCATCTGGCTTGGCCGTAATGTCATCAAATATTTCATCAACGAGTATGAGACTCCCGGTGCGGAATATATTGAGAAGGCTCGTAGCGCTTAGTTGGTTTTGAGCTTCAGTTGACAAGAGTGGCATGGAATGGAGAATGGCGTCAAGTTTGATTGTAATTTGAGGAACTTCGAGTGTACAGTAGCGAGAGATGCTCATTCTGCTTTTAGTGTCTACAGGCTGTGGCATTCGAAGATTTTCTTCGCCACCACAAAAGAGTTTCCTTTGAGGGCATCCCATACGGCCATATGGGACTCGTCCTAGGCATTACCGTAGCAATTGAGATACCTCATAATTTTTGAGTGCCGGAGTAGGATCTGATGTGAATAACGGAGACTACAAATTTCCCATTCTATAAAGCTTACCAGGTATTTGAACGAGTTTTCACAGTTTTCTCGAGTCGTCTTTTGACCCTCGAGCTTGGTTATCTAATCTCTCCTTGACCCCTATCATGGAAGTCGAGGGATTCTTCCTTAACATGTATAGAAGTGATGGGGTTCAAAACGAAGTCGGGGCTTGAAAAGTCCTAGGCTGACAACCAGCGGAGGCTGGGTTCTAGTTTTCTTAAGACTTGTGGAAGTCCGAATGATGTATCTTACATCAAACCCGTGGAAGAGATATTCAAATATGGTCTACTTGACACTCCAATAACTCATATGTTACACTTCAGACTCTTTCCGACCCAAAAATTCCCCCCATTGACCTCTGCACAGCGTTGATGGGTGGGCGTACAATGATTCAACCTCAAAATACAGTTCCTTGGGTGATTCTTCTTAATAACCCATTGTTCCCTCTCGAAGCAATCAAACGGTCTTTCCAGATTCGTGCACCGCAGACCGAAAAAAGTTGAGCTAGTCTGCCAGGTATTTCTCATTGTCCTCGTCACCGCAAGACCGGCTTCTCCATATAAAACCCCGGATCAGGCTTCCTCTCTACCTTCAGCTCTTGTATCGTCAATGGCCTGTCCACTTCTCTGACCGATACCAATTCCTTGACTTTCATGATTTGACCAGCTACCTCGGGCGTTACAGGATAGAAGACCGTCTTCATTCGCGTGCGGAGGCCGAGGGCTTTGAGGACGCCTTGGGTTCGTTTTGTGAGGCCGATGCCTGAACGTAGGAGGGTTATGCGGAAGTAGGACATCGTAGCTAGAATCGCATTCATTGTTAGCATGAACTAGAACATGATGAAAGAAATTAAATTACCCTGCGTGGACAGCGACTGTGCTTGTTCGACGTTGAATGTCGAAGTGTTAGATGCAGCGAAGTTCTTCAAGATTGTATTCCAGGCTCGGGATGTTCCGCGACGCGAGCCAGGACCCCCAAACCACGTCCCACGTCTCAATGCAAGTCCAAGACACAAATATGGTTTGAGTACCAGGAAACACAGTATTTTGAAGCGCCTATTCCTTCCACCATGACGATGGATAGCTCGACTGCGAAGCTTGCAGAGTTGCTGCGACACCCCGATGAATTAGACAAAATACCGGCCATGAAGCTCGAGTACGTCCGGAAGAAGGCAGCCGTCGATTCACAGCTTCGGAGCGGATTGAAAGAGCAATTGGAAATCACACAGTCGGGCATGAATGGCATTTCTGACGGGCAAAGAACGGTGCAGCTCATCAAGGAAGAAATGATGAAAATAGACAAGCTCTGTGCTGAGGCGCAGAACATGATTAAGGATTTCCCCAACATCAACTTGGTCAGCCAGACGCATAGGAATTTCAGCGCAGTGGAAACGATGCGAAGGAATCTGGATAGCTTCAATGACCAGCTAAGCCGGGTTGAGGCCCTGCTGAGAGAGGACGATTCGGATCCGGAGAATATGCCGAATCTACTTGCGGTACATTACGAATTGACACAACTAAGGAACGTTAGGGACGATGCTATGGAACAAATCGAACGAGCGGATGATCCGAGCGCGCAAAGTACATTAGAAGAATACTTTGCGAGGTTAGAGGAGACGGTGGAATGGTTTGATGAGCATGTCGGGACTATTGCATTGAATCTCATCAATGTGTTGATATCTGGAAATAATGGGCTGGTGGTCAGGCTAGCAGTTATCATCGAGGCTGAGGAGAGGACTGATAAGAGGGTTAAGGCTCTGCAAGAGGCGTTAAAGGACCATAAAGAGATGGCTGCAAGGTTCCAGAGCATCACGGATGGAGCGAAGCAAATTAGGGGGTATAAAGAAAAGTTCATACAAGCTATACAGATTCACGCTGAAGAGCAGATCGCGGAGTCAAAGCAAGCGTTCTTGGAGGATCCGTCGAGGATAGACAAGAACCTGAAATGGTTCTTCAACGATCTAAATGCGGTCAAGCAGGGAATGGTACCCCTGATGCCGAAGAAGTGGAAGATCTTCCAGACATACGGAAAACTTTATCATCAACTGATGCACGACTTTCTAATCGGGATGGTGGATGATCCAGATACGGACTCGGCACATATGTTGTCTATTCTCAACTGGCCGGAACTTTATTACAAGAAGATGACGAAGCTTGGGTTCAAGCAAGAACAGCTGGAACCTCAAGTGCTGGATGGTCGGGAGCCTGAATTAGTCCGGGATTTCAGGCAACTTGTTATCAAGTATTTGGATGAGTGGCTTGACCGGATCTTCAAGACGGAGCAGAATGACTTCATGGAGCGGAGTGTTGAAGGTGGGAATCTTGATGCTGATGAGTACGGATATTTCAGGACGAAAAATTTGGTTGATATGTGGCGGATGTTGAGGGAACAAGTCGACTCGGCTGGTACATCTCAACGAACAGACGTTGTTGAAGGTGTTATCGATGCAATGATCCTTCGACTAAAGACCAGGCAAGCAAATTGGCAGAAGATGCTCGACGATGAGGCAGCGAAATATTATGCCAACCCGGATCTTGATCTTCTTCCTGCGCTGCAGGATTGGTTGGTTGCTACTGCAAATGACCAGATTGCTTGCATCGATGATAATGAGGAGGCGGGTAGATTTGCATACCTGACAAGTTTCCGTCAGAAATTTGAGCCTCTTGTTTCTCCTCAATATCTGGAGAGAGTAGAGGCCGATATCGCAAACCTCCGGAACGTATATGTCGATTTCAGTACTCTCTGTATCGCTAAGTTTGCCCAGCTCGTGTTTGCAGTCGACTTCAGAACTGTCATGCCAGACTTTTTTACGCCAAAGTGGTATTCAACTACAGCCATAAAGCAAATAGTAGTTACGTTTGACGAGTATGTTAGCGACTACAAAGTCGTTCTCCACCACTCATTACTAGATATCTTCATCGAAGAACTCGCCGACGAACTCCTGGTCCAATACCTCACCAGCGTCCGGAACAAGGGTGCAAAATTCAAACGTCAAGACCCCTACAAAGACAAGCTCTTCAATGATGTGTCTACCGCCTTCGAATTCTTTACTGAGAATAGCTACCTCAGTCCTGATGTCGGAGAATCCATTAAACAGAAGTGGCGAGTCACAGAAAGATTCCTCGAGCTCATTGAAGCAGACAAGAGTATTGTCCCCGAAGTATTTGCGGCGTTTAAACAGGACTACTGGGATTTGCAGCTCAGTTGGGTGGAGGCCGTGTTGAGGGCGCGAGATGATTTTGATAGGGGCATGCTGAATGCTGTTAAGGCGCGAGCGGGACAGATTGACGTTACGAGGGGCGTGGAGACAATCATGATGAAGATTAAATAGGCTGGATCCTTAGAGGTTCATGGATAAGAAGCGTTGTACATTTTGGGAGCGTGGTGTTAAGGGTACATTTGCTGGCGTTAAGGAGATATCTTGTATACATACTCTTCCAATGTGTGTAGCTATTGTACTGTATAACAAAATATGTGATATGGGAAACAAATGAACGTCATCAGAATGCTCTCAAGATAGGAAGGTGCAACGATCACTGATCTAGGTACAGTAAGGCGAACGGAGAAACCTTTCCCCCCCGCACCCTTCCGCAGTATATATATTGATTTAAATATTTTTTTTTCGCCGAAAGGCATGCAACCAAGCCCATAAGCACCACCTTTCAACATGTACCGCCAAATCGCCAACTAACAAACAAAACAACAAAACGACAAAGCCCAACTGCAGCAATGTGATTTATCTAAAACCATGTGTGACCCGTAAAAAAATGAAAAGCCTCGCGGCTTTTCTTCTCCCACTTCGGTGGGAGTTTGTTTTGCCAATTTTTTTGGTTATTATATTTTGAAGGGAGAAATCCCCAGAAATCCCCCGTCCCCCCCCATCACGTGCAGTTTTATGTACGGGTTTATCGACTTCTAATTGGCGCGTCGCACTACCTGCCTTATACGCGACTCCCAAATAACGCGCATTATCAACTTGGAACATCCGCGAGACAGCTACGGAATTAGTGAGCATGGTATATAACCCACTCTACAGTCCTTTCTTGCCTATGTTAACATATTCTTAGGCGCCTGAGCCTGGGGTCCTCAAAAGACAGCGCTCGCGTCCCTCGGAATGGTGGGCTGCGCCGCCAACCAGTACGACTCTAATACCCGCCAAACTACCGCAACAACAGAAGCAGCAAGAAGACGGGAATTCATCGAAGAAGAAGAGGGGCAGGCCATCAGGCGGTGGTATTGTAGAGACAAATAACGCAGGTAACAAGGGAAAGCCTGCTCCTGCAAATTCGACGAAGGGAGGTGAGAAGCCGCCGAGGAGACTAAGTAGCCAGGAGATTGCGTTAGGAGAGGGTACAAAACAGCCCAGAATACCTTTGAAGAAGAAGGATTCAGCTGGACCAAAAGAAAATGTCGTTGTAGAGAGTGAGGCTGCGAAGCCTTTGAGAAGAGGACGATCATCGGGCGGCATGGCAGATTTCAGAGTAATGGCAGAGACTACTAAGGCTGGGAAAAGGGGGCCCGACACTGTTCCAGCAAAGGAACTGATATCAAAAAAACGTGGAAAACCTACTGCTACACAAGTTGACGAACTTGCAGAGGAACCAATGGTGTCAAAAAGACTAGGCCGGCCAGGCCCTGCTCGGACAGAGAAACCAGTCGACGAGGGACAAATCAGCGAGACTCTGCCGAAGAAGAGAGGCCGGCCTGCTGCTGTGCAGACCGATAAACTTGCCGTGGAAGAGCGTGCAAAATCGATTGTGCCGAAGAGACGGAGCAGGAGTTCTGTTGGTCAGGTCGAGGACCAACCTGATGAGCTAATGGATGAGGCACCTGGAGAGACAGCTCCCAAGATAGCAGCCCCCCCTGCTGCTAAATCTAGTGTAGAGCTCCTCAAAGAAGGTGCACCAAATGTGCTGGGAAAACGTGGCCGGCCTCCGGTCTCCAAGCCCGACCAACTTGCGTTACTCTCCCCCGCCGCTGTTAAACAAGTTCAGGAATCCTCCAAAACCCGTGCACGTCAAGAAGCTGTGAAATCTGCCGCTGATGTGGTAGCTGGAGGACTAAATCCCAAAAAGAGACTTAAACGCATGTCTGATGTCGAATTGCTCGAGCAGCAATCAGCCAGTTTCGCAGATACCATCACTCCCGGGAGGGGTCGAACTCGCAGCCGACCTTCCAATCTTACTAAATCGGACTTATCGCACCCGAACGGTCAGGATAGGGGTCGGAAGCGGACACACGAAACCGATGTTCAAAATGAAATCGTTGATGGCCCTTCTTCATCAAAAATTGAACATAAAGATGGAGGCAGACGAAACACGAGAAGATCCGATGCTGAGCTTGACGAAGGTATACCTCAGCCATTGGCCAAGAGTAGTAGTAAAATCATCAGACCCAGTCGTCACTCGGAAGTCATTGAAGTTGAATTTGCTTCATCTAAACTCACAAAAGGCCGAGGAGCGAAACTTTCTGCCAATGCTGCTCTAAATTCTGCCTCTAACGCCTCTGGAACTTCATCGGCTCCTCCGGCTTCTTCTAAGCTGAAGAAAGGCGAGCAGTCTTCAAAATCAAAAGTAGTTCTGAGAACAGTTTCAGCGCCTACTCAAGCTCAGAGCAAATCTGCAAAGCAATCTCCGCAGGGAGAGGCTCCCTCTCGGAAACGCAAAAGAGCCAAGAGTAAGTATTACAGCCCTCGTAGCGTTCTGCATTGTACTGAATAACTATAGATTTGCTACCCGAACTCCCCAAACGACAACGGGTTGAAGGCGTAGGCGAAAAGCCGCGAAACGATGAACCTGAAGGTGAGCTACCAACATATCAACGGCTTAAAGCAGTGACCCGGAAGATTTCCCGCCAGACCATTGAAAACAAATGGGAAGCTCTACCACAGAATTGTGTTGAGCGCATACAGCAAGTGCTACACGACATAGAAAAACCCGTTGTAGCTCGCCTACATGATGAAAAAAAGAGGACACAAGCAAGCACAGCTCTACAGATGGTTTCGAGGAGGCTCCTGAAGAAAATTTCCAGGGGGCTTCCGTTCCCACCAGGAACTCGTAACCATCAAGAGGACGACTTCGATTTTGAGAAGATTCTTGACCATAATCGGGCGCTAGAGGCACAACTCACTCCTACACTTCATTCAAATGAGCTCCTGGAGGCGGAATTACGGAAGGAAATGGCATGGCTAGAGTCGGATAAACAGAGGTTAACCGACTTGGAAGTCAACGCAAAGAGGGAGGCTGCTTCGAGGAAACAGGCTGCACGAAAGCTACATCCAATACTTCAATCGGAATATTCCACAGGAGAGATTAAGTCGGTGGAAGATGATATTGGACTGACTGTCAGCCACCAGCTCCAGTCGTTGGACCTTAGGGTATTTTGCCTTACTCTGAAATAATTTCCTAAGCTAATGCTGTATCTACAGGTACAGGACGATGAGGATTTGCAAGCCTTGGTCAAGAATCTTGATGGTCACGTGGACACTATTCAAGCAAACATCAAGCAAGTTCAGGGTATCTCTCATGCCATGGCAAACAGTAGAGCGGCTGTTCAAGCTACCTTGTTTCATCACCTTGATAGCATGGAGTATGACGAGGTACTTCTGGGATTAGAATAGGGCGTATTGATATATTGGGTTGGTCTGACATGGAATGGAGGCTTGGCACCTGGGGCTCTGGGTTTTGGAACTACACGGGGCATGGGATGGAAAACAGCTATAACCACGGACTTCATGATTGAGTAGCTTATGTCCAGTTAGAGATACCCAAAATGAATTGTTTTTTGTCCTTTCGCGATCCGCCAGCTGCAAAGCATGCAATATGAATCTAACTGACTTTGTATTCCGTCATTTCGGCGTGGAAAACCGCTAGCGCCCCACGCCTTGGACTTCAACTTCTCCATCCCTTTGATGACCTGATGAGAATTGCGCGTTGATGTGACAATTTCTCTTCGCGCTCCGGAGGTCGTGTAAATCGGTGTGCAGTAGTGAGAATCCCTCATTCTCCCTCTTTGGTTGTTCTAACAGACTTCGGTAGCTTCAGTCAGTAGGATTGAATTGGTACGACACCAGACAAGAGCGCATCGCAACCCGATGGAATCTCTCATGACATAGGCTCCGATGCCATGGAACAGAATGGAGCCAGCAATGGGCAGGATGCGAAGCCCCAAAAGTCGCCGCCTGCGTCTGGCGTAAACAAGAGTCCGAAGAAGAGGCGCAAAGTAAACCATGGTACGTTCAGCAAGTCAGCAGCTTCGAAGACCATATATGAAACATGTACTGACCTTGCAACGCGTTCCTGCAGCTTGTGTGTACTGCCGCCGATCCGTAAGTACTGCATTGGCTCCCAATACAGGGAAAGCCTTGATATATGCGCGTATGCGCGAGTGTTTCGCACCAGCTAATTCAATTTTGTATCGGGGTAGCATATGACATGCGATTTGGTACGACCCCTTTTTCCAATATTTGCAGCCACTCGCGATACACAATGTTCCATGACTAACTTCTCTCCTGTTCCACAGGAACGCCCATGTGCACGCTGTATAAAGCGTAATATCGGACACCTTTGCCATGACGAGCCCCGCGAACCGGAATCGGCCACGAAGAAGGGAAAGAGCCAGCATAGCAACTCTGCGGCAGAGGAGGATGGATCGCTACCAGATCCTGTACAGGGAAACGTAGAAACAGGCAGAAGCAATTCTTTCGAACAGGCGCAGAATCAATCACAAGATAACAACCTGACATTGGGCACCACTGCACTATCTCAAGGCGGAGCTTTACAGCTCGTTCAGCCCTCACCGGTTTCGGGGATTCAAGGAACTGCTCTAAATAGCAGCAGCAATCAATGTAAGGCTCGGAACTTGTTTTCTTGTGGTGAAGATTATTGACAAAACAGTCATCGGATACTCAAACGACTGGCAAGGTTCGCATAATCAATTTCAAGATATGCATAACTACCACCCCTCGTACATGTTCAACGCACCAGAAGTCACCAATGAGTACAACCTCTTGAACGATTTTCTAAACAACAGCTTGCTCGACGACGGTGCTTTACTCCCCGACGATACCTCCGGATTCTATAACGATCACCCTGGAGCCATGCTATCGGGTGCTTCCAACAGTAATGCAGGTCCTTCTGGAACGCAGCCATCAACACTGCTGGGGTCTGGCGCTGCTCAAGCAGGGGCGATTTCCAGACCAGCGAGCGTCATACCGACAGACAAGACACGCGAGTACTACCTTCAAGCCGCAGATCCTACTGGTAATGATGCGCCCGAAGAGCGTATGCAACGACTCCTTCACGCAAAGTACGATGCCGGTATGCTGAAGCCATTCAATTATGTGAAAGGCTATGCGCGATTATCAGCCTACATGGATAGTCATTTGTATGTGGTGCAGAGGCAGAAGATTCTGCGACAGCTGGACCGCTTCAGACCGAAGTTCAGAGAGAAGGTTCAGGCCTTGACCGACATCGAACTCATATATGTCGAAATGTGGTTCGAGCGCAGTCTTATGGAGTATGATCGGGTGTTTGCGAGCATGGCTATACCGGCATGTTGTTGGCGGCGCACAGGCGAGATATTCAGGGGTAATAAGGAGATGGCTGAACTCATACATGTGCCAATCGAGAAATTGCGAGATGTGAGTGTTGGCGTTGTCCTATGTGACTTGCTGCTGATGTTTTTACAAGGGCAAGATTGCGATTCACGAGATCCTCGCCGAAGAATCACTCGTAAATTACTGGGAGAAATTCGGAGCTATCGCTTTCGATCTAAACCAAAAGGCTCTATTGACAAGCTGCTCGCTGAAGAACCCAGACGATAAATCGAAAGAGCCGACTATCAAGTGTTGCTTCTCTTTCTCGATCAGACGAGATGATCACAAAATGTAGGCACCAGCCCCCAGGGTTGGAAGACCTGCTGACAGTCCTAGTCCTTCTCTCATAGTTGGCAATTTTCTACCGCAAGATCCGATCAAACGCTAAGAACAGTTTGTTCCACATTTCTTGTAGATGCTAGGTGACGAGCACATATATTCTGATGTGGGTTGGCGTTGCAGGCACTGTAGCATCAACGCTTAGCGCAGGGAATTTTAAGCATGTAGCGTATTTCCATGGCTTCTATTGACTCTCTTGCATATCAATTCAAACAAAAGTCATTTTCGTCAGTTATGAGATAAAACACTTGACTTTTCCGTTGTTTCTTTTTTTCCTGTCCTGAAAAACTTTCCAAGGTTGTTTGTTACATTTGTAGCCACGACCTCTGATCGAGGGTCGCTAAATTTCCAGCGGACTCCCCAGAACCCAAACTTCCATAACTCTCCTGGCTCGTGGGTGGCAGCCAAACAACGGCATCATGGCGCCAGCACAATCAGCCCATCATGCTCGTCCTGCCAAGGACCAGCGGCTCAAGAATATTCTTTGTAAGTCGCTACTTCATTGCTGATGTGCCAGCTCACAGGCGCCTCTAATTATCGAACGCAGCCTTTGCAGTCGACCTTGAAGCGCAACTGCCAGCAGCCGCAGCGTCCAAAACATCTACGTCGATTACGCAGGAACTCGAAGCATTGATAACATCATTCCCCCTTAGTGTGACAACATCTTCTAAATGCGAGGAGCTCGACCGCCGTGGAACGACGATCTGGAATCTTTGTACCAGGCTCCGCCGGAATTACGATACTGACAAGCCACAAGAGGTGCCATTCGTGCTACTCCTAGCACGTGTATATGCATTCCTCATGGTTGATTGTGCTCATGTAAGTGGTAATAGTACTGGGAGTAACCTTGCAAGGGTGTTCAAGACTGGACTGAAGGCCGGGAAAAGTTGCTTGGGTGAGTATAGTCCCGGTGTATTGATCTCTAAAGCTGATGATCCCGAGAGTGCAAGCAATATAAACTTGCCTTGCGAGTCCTTGGGAAAGTCAGTGAATACGAAACGTGCGTGCGCAGCTCCTCGGCGGAAATGAAAACGGAAGAGAGGGGGGATTGCGAAAGATTGGTGGCAGAATACTATGTCCTAAGGACAGCCCTGGTATAGCAACCTCCCATGAGTACGCGAAGCAGTCTAATAGTGATTTAGGCATGGAATGAATCAAAATTCGATATAGCAGACATCATGTTCAACAAGTCAATGTCTGCAAAGCAGTTCTTCGATCCTAGTACAGCAGAAAGTCTGGCCGATGTCTTATACGAGATGGGTAAGGATCTTCTGAACAAACAGCAATACACAAACGCCGTAAAGTGGTTGGAAAGGGCAGGGGAAGTGATGGATAATCAAGAACTGGACCGGTTGAGCATCGATGCCACTGAACTCCGAACGTCGATCCTACAGTCTTTAATAAGAGCTTTACTGGGTCTAAAGGATCCTTCTGCGGTGGATAGAGCGCGGGGTCTGGTCGATCTTCTCGAAAATCAGCTTGGAGATAAGTTGGTTGTGTTGTTGCTCAGACTGGAACTCATTTCTGCGCCGATGGCAGATGTTGATATCGCTTTCGAAAGTTCCTCGTACCATGATATCCTTCAGCGAATGATTCGGACGATCATAATCAACAACAACAACTTCAAGCTGATCATGTTTCATATCCGAAAGCTGAATGACAAAAGCCCGAGCCTGGCATGCAAAGCTCTCGATGATTTTTTGACCTTACGGATCTTACAAGAGGACTGTGACGAGTGGTTTGAAAAGGCTTTGGTCACCAGAATATGGATCACGTCAAATCAGCGAGATAGTCAGGATTCCTTGATTCAACTAGAGGAATTATTCTCAGCCATAATGGCGAATAGTACAAAGCCAGCTAGCCCAGCGGCCACTGTCGCAGCGCATACCGTTTGTTAAACCTCTCCCAGTTGGATCGACGAAATGCTAACTGTCCCTAGCTACTCTGGAAATTAATCGAGTCAAACTATACACAGGGGCAGTACGATGTAGCAGAAAAGTTGTGCAAGTTAGCAATGAATCCTGTCTTTTCGAAATCAGGGGAGCTTAACCTAGCTCGTATATCAAGGTTAGAAGTGCGGAATTGATTGCAAGGTCTCGCTCACTAAATGTCTAGAAAACTTATCCTCTGTGCCCTTGCTAGGAAGGATATAGGAAGCGCTAGGGATATATTCTCTTCCATGCCGGACGCTGCCAGAGACGAGCCGATGTCAAGATTCTTGATGTTTAAAATGGCAGTACGATGTGATGAAACAGATCTGGCTGCTGAGTGCCTCCGAATTATAAGCTCCACATCGACTAAGGATCATAAGCTTCTCTATGCTTGTGTATTGGACGCGCAACAGGCCGGAAATGGAGTCCAAACTTTGACTGCACTGCAGCTTGTTCTTGAAAAGTGTAGCTACGAAACTTCCTCGGTGAATCTAGCTTCGTTGCTTCGGCTAACGATCACTCTGATGATCCGTTACCTTGACGAGACCTTCAAAGATCAAGCTGGCTCTGAAGAAACCGTGGAGAAACTGTGCAGTCTGTTTGAAAAGGGTAGAAATTCAAACCTTTTTTTTGGCTGGATATGATACTGATCTTTCTGGTAGGGGCGAATGCCGCGAAGAAAATGCGAAATTCTAAGAAAGAACCCGACTCGGTCTGGACAATCGACGAACTTCATTGGTTTTCTAAGAATTCATACAATCTCGCCATCAAACACCTTGCCTCTTGGAATCCACGTCAGGTATTACGGATGTTAGTTTGTTGCATTGAATTTATTGATCAGTACCCTAAGGACGTCAGCCAGCAGACGAACGATGACCTTTCTTTGCGCAGAATGTTCTGTGACTTCACATCAGCGACAGCACTAGTCGCTTTGGCTCGTGGTGAAGACAATATCGAAACCCAGCTGCAGTATTATCTAAACCTGCGCAAACATGTCGAAAGCTTCGACTCGGCGCTTCAGCACAAATCGGGGAGTCTGGAGCAAGAAGCAGAGCTGGATCTACGTCGAAAGCTGACGATTATTGCCGCGTTTGATTTTGAAGCTGCGTGTCGGCTGAAGAAATGGGAGGACCTTCCAGAGGTTATTCTCAAGGCTGATGCTTGTAAGGACAGTCAAGTATACGAGATCATGGCGGACATTATCCTCTGTTCTGAGGCCCCGGTACCCGGTCAGAACTATCGCTTTCAATTGCAATTATTCAATGCTAACTCTTGGTGATAGCCTTGATATTCACACTCAAGAAAATTATCAACGCAGCCTGGGGTGTGGAGTTGCTTGATATTACTAAGTTGGCCAAATATATGCGCTGCCTCTTTCAGGTCGCTCTCGTCAACAATTCAGATATTGCAGAACAACTTTTAGATCAAGTATCTGGCTACGCTGAAGAAGCCTCTGAGGTAAGGTTTCAATGTTCATCCGGAGTAAACTTGGATTAATCGATACTGGTAGACAGATCATCCATTCCCGTCCGAAGAACTCGAGTGGATGGCAACAAAAGTCTTCAATCATGCCGTCGACCTCTACATTGCTGGTGACGACGAAAAGTCGAAGGATTGGGCTGGGAAGGCTCTCAATATTGCCCATTATTGTATCGATGAGGGAGGCTTAGAGCGGGTGCTGCAGGGTAAGTTGCTGGAGTTGAGATTTGACTCATGAGAAACATGCGCTACTAACTGGGTGAACGTGAGTTTTGAGAAATCTTGGTTGTTTGCACGTTGTGAGAGCATATCATTGCTAGCTAGTACTTGCTTTGGACAAAAGGCATTGACGGGTTATATACAGATGCTTATTGTCTAACATTTATTATAAGAGAGAACTTCTAGCAGAAATATTGTCTTTAAATACCCAAGGGTAGCCTTCTCATCTGATCATACTGCTTCGGAGATTTAGTCAATCCCTTGGATCCAAACGTCACGTCTCCAGATATATCTCAGACCTTAATGACGATCTTTCCAACGACACCTCTCTCCATGCTCTTCTTAAAAGCCTCCTTGGCATCTTCCCACTCAAAGACCTCTGCAACTTCCGGCTTGAGTTTATACTTCTCTACAAACTCAACCAATTTTTCTTCATGCTTCCAGTTATATCCAAACACACCTCTCACTACAGACGTCAGCAGCTTACTGGGAAATCACCGTACCACTAAATTTATACTTACGGGTCTTTCCACCAAAGAGTATATCGGTCGTAATATCACTCTTCTTCTCACCGGCCAAAAAACCAATCAAGCTCACCAACCCACCCTGCTTAACCGACCTCAAACTCTTCTCAATCGTCCCACCACCCCCAACCTCCAACACATGGTCCACGCCTTTTCCGCCCGTCAACCGCAGCACCTCAACATCCCAATCCGGATACGTGGTATAGTTGATCGTATGCGTCGCCCCTAGCCTCTTCGCGGTGACGAGCTTGTCGTCGGACGATGAAGTGGCGATCACGGTGCAACCGAACAACGCAGCGATTTGGATGCAGAAAGATGAGACACCGCCAGTACCCTGTGTGAGAACTGTCTGGCCGGGCACCAGGGGCTGGGGCCCGAAGAAGAGCGCGTTGATTGCAGTCCCGCCTGCTGCGGGTATGGCAGCTGTTTGGGTTAATGTCAGACTTGGTGGTGCGGGTAGTAGGTTATTGTCTGCCTGTTTTTTTCCGGCAATTAGTTAAAAGAGAGGTACATAATTGATTGTATATAAAGAAACTTGCGCTGGGGAGGCCTAGGGGAGGGGATTCCTTACGAAGATACCAAACTGCCGCAGCGTTCCATCGATTTCACCAGCGCCCTTGGTTTCCATCGCGGTCAGATCAGGAAGCTCCTGCTCGTCGATCCAATTCACGGGGTGGATCATCACTCGATCTCCTACTTTCCACATGGAATCCGGGCCAACGGCCGAGACCTCGCCTGCACCATCTGCGCACGGGACGAGGTCTTTCTTGTTGCGAATTGGATAGATGGGGTCTAAATAAAAGAAAAGGAAATTTGTTAGAGCTACTATAGGCTTGCATATAGGGGAAGAGAGAGAGATATATATATATATATACATCAGGGTGTAGGCGGTTCAACTTACCATGGGCAATCACCATCACATCTCGAGCGTTGATGGCAGCAGCTCGAATACGAAGCAGGGCTGTCTTTGGTGGGAGGTCTTTGGGAGATGGAACTGGGATGGAGGTGTTCAAGTGAAGATTCTCCAATGCATCGAATGAGCGCCAGTCTTTTGGGGCGGAGGGCGAGATTTGCCAGGCTGCTGCGAACGACATTCTTTTTTTCTCAAGTACTGCAGTCAAGGAGGATTAGAAAAAACGAAATATGAAAGTGAAAAAAAAAGTTATCAGCCGCTGAACGAGGAGAATGATGTATTTTTATATGTGTATATAAAAAAGACAATGAGCTTTGTAAATGAATGGAGCCTCGTTCATCGTCTTTCCCTTTCTTTTTGTCTTTTGTCTCGGATGTTGATAAATCCAGTTACATGTATGTAGTTCCACAGACAAACCCTGTCTATCACGACATATCAACAAGGTCCATTTCGATTCCAAAACCCAGAGATTGCTTGGATATACAGTTACTGGCAAGATGATCACATCATCTCACAGCATGAATTATTCAAGTTTGTGTGTATTAGAGATCAAATATTCAGGCTTTTCTGCTTAGTTTTGAGGCTCAGCAAAAACGGGGACGGAATCCGGAAAGGAGGTGGCGGGAATGTTGAACACGTTTGATGCGGAGTGTTTATAAATCAGCAGCTGATTTTGCATAACATTGTTTTTCATTTGTTAGTTTTTCCAATTTTTAAACTTTTCTTCATTTTTGGGGACGGTCTTGGTTCAGGAGAAGAGTTGGTATCTGTCTTGGATAGGGTGCTTGTGATGAATGGTAGTGGCTTGCTAGTTAATGATCATTCTCGTCGTGGCATTGTCGGCGTGCCGTCTGCGCTCATGTGATGTATACATAAGCGAGATTTCCTGTTTTCTTCAAGTGCGCCCCTCCCCCCCCCCAAAATTCGTCTACTTGGAGCTATTGGTCGATAAATGATAAATAGTTTGGACGGAGCGAAATTTCCAATCGACAGAGCTGGGGAAAATGGAATCGTGAACGATGATCACCTCAAACCCGGAATTAAATTTCAAAAACTGCCGCGTGGAGATGAAAAAAAAACGAAAGGTCTTGGTAACGCTGTATGACGTGTCAAATAGTATTGTATACGTAAGCAGCAAATTAAGATGCAGGTAGATTGATTGTTCGCCAAGGTTGATTTGCCTTCGCGGAAGATAGATTACAGTACAGTAGTACTGTGAGCTGAGCACGATCCGGCTTACTGTATGTCAGGTCAGCTACTGTATCATGTTGATCTCCATTTTCTTGTTTCCGTTTTCAGAAAGTTCCATCCCCATGAAATGGATATGATAAGCGATTTTATCGCTGCATATCATTTCAAGCTTTACGGAAAAAAGGCTTGTGCGAAGTATAATATAGGCGCTTGTTGGCCAGCATGGGCCATTAGCAGGGAACAACACCGGTGAGGATGAGGAACAAGATGCCCCTGAAACTTAAGCGAAAATTCAAAAAGAGTGAAGTCACACCACTCGAACCATTCTTGCCGATGCGACGACAGGTAGAAAAAGTGCTGCAAAAGAAAAGGCTGCAGGATGTGTTTAATCGGTACACGGTACCATAATGTTCAACTAGTCAGACGTCTGGCTAGAAAAAGTTGTTATATGACAAGGGAGCAAATGCCCCAAAAAGAGACATTCGTTCCTTCGAAAGACCACGGATCCTGCGCGTAACTACCCGTTCAACTCTTAAATAGTTTACGCCAAGTGGCTCCAGCGGAGTAGTTCTTTCGTCGATAAGAAAATATCTAACAAGCGGCTCCTCCAGAAGGAATGTTGCTGCACTTGCTGGAGGTCTTTCCTCCCGAGAGGGTGTTGCCGGACCAGGCCTAGGCGATTGTTAGTATGTGCTTCAAGACGAAATGGAGGTTTACAAACCCAGTTGGAGCAAGATCCCTTTCCACAGAGGATGTAGACGTTAGTGCCCGAGGATGCAACTGAGCCAGTGATGCCAGTGATTGTAAGTCCGGTGATGGGGACACCCGTGGTTGGGGTTCCGGTTGGGGATCTGAGAGATTCGGTTAGCTGAGGATTCGATGATAGCAACATGTGTGACACCTCTTTTCACACAGGTGCTACGCATCATCACAAGAGTGATAGATACTGCAATAATGTGGTGGTCGGAGGTATGCCAAGTGTTCTTGCTTTTCACGAAAATAAAGTTGGACTTACCCGTTCTCGTAATCTTGCTCAACGACAATACCATACTTGGAGATGTTAGAAAGAGTGATCTTGTTGTATGTGACATCCGAGACAGATCCTGTAGCACCAGAAATGGTCTTGATACGAACACCGTTATAGGAGTTCTTGACGGTGGAGGAGTTGATGTTGATACTCTTGACAACGTTGTCAGAGCGGCCACCAACTGACCCGATTGAGAGGCCATGTCCACCAGAGCAGGTTCCGCCAGTGAAAGTGATTGAAGTACCGGAGTTGATGGCAAGGCAATCATCCTGGTTCTTGATGTTTGCACCACTAATAGTGACACCAGTCGAGGATCCAACATCGAAAGCATCAGTGTTGTGGCCAAGAGATCCAGCATCACCAGCAGAGTTGTCCATGCTGATGTCGGTGACAGCCAGGGTATTGGCGCCATTGATGGACCTGGATGACGAGTTAGCAAGTTCATCCCATGAAAGGTTCTAACAAGTGATTATCCCTTACATGAGCTGAACAGGAGAGTTCTTGAAGTTCAAGCCGGAGATGGAGGAGGAGGTCAAGGAGTGAGCGAAGAAGAACTTGGGCTTGGTCTTGCCGCCATTGCTTCTGATCTCTCTATTAGTAACAATAACAAACCACTTAAGCGGGGAAGAACGAACCCCTTTCCGTCCCACCATCGGGCTCCGCCACCATCAATAACATTGCCAGAGGCTCCAGTGACAGTGATGTCAGTTCCTGAGATGGAAATCAAAGGACCAGACCACTCTTCATAGCCGAACGAGGTGGTACCCTCAAAAATGACCTAACTGGAATTAGAGAGCTTTCAAGAAACAGAAAGGAAGAGCAAAATACCTGGGTGCCTGATTTGAGCTTGGTCAAGTCAAGGGTGGTCCCAGCTGGAACCGTTAGGCCGGAGAGGATAATGGTGGCGCAGGAAGCCTTGGACTTGATGGCAGCGGCAGCTCCTGAAGTTCCAGAGAAGGTGCATGAAGTTCTCTTATCAAGAGCGGGAGCTGGAGCTGCAGGAGCAGCAACAACGAGGGAGGCAGATGTAGCCAGGAGGCCAACAAGAGTCGAAATGTGAACCATTTTGATTTCGATGAGTGAACGTAAAGTATGTGTAATAATATGTACTGTGAAAGAATGTATGTGTTATGAAACTGACACTGTCGATTGTGTGAACGAACGAATGAGTGAATGAATGAATAGATGGATGAATGAATGATAGCACGAAGAATGTTGCTTGGCCTTTTCTTGGGAGTACCGTCGAGCTGGTCTTATAGTCTTAGCATCTTCCTAGAATGGCTTGATCTCTGCACAGAAGCATTGCCATGGCTAGATTTCGACCGGGTTGAGTCTCAATCTAGCACTATAGCTGCTATACGGCACCTCCAATCTGGCGCTAGAAAACGGCCAAGACCTGAAAGCCAGGGATTTATATGAATGTTTAATCTATAAATCTTCCGATTCGGTGAGGCCGACCTCTGTTGTAGCGTTATCTATGAGCATGGAGAATAACTGCCGTTTCCTGGGTCCAGGATGTGGGAGGAATAGAGTATATCTTTGACAGGACGCAGGAATCCAGGACATCATTTACCGTCGTTTCCAGAAATTGCAACTCAGATAGAGTGTTTCTGGATTATCTCGTGTCCCAATGAGACATTCCCTGCCCCCTTCTTAAAGATTAAGGGAGCGTTGCTCCAAGGCAGACTGACATGACTAGTGGATCCTGATTCTTGATGGAGACTTGCTCCTTTGGGATCTCAACAGATCATGAGTTTGAAGTTGATCCTATGGCAAGCTTAAATTCACTTCACTCCACTGTCAGGATGTGAACCCTGCGGCAATTCGTTGCCTTTAGTTTATTTGGGACGACGCTAAGCCTTGCAGTTATTTTCCACTGACCGAGAAATTCCTTCTGACGGTCCACAATTTAGCGAACCTAGTGTTTCAGTTGCACATCTCATTTTGAAAGTTGAAACAAAAGTCCGGGACTTCCAATCTAGCAGGGGTCCTGAGCCGTGTCAATATTTTCCGTCAATAGAGTGGTGTTCTTGCGTTAGTTAGCCTTGCGAAGGAGAGTTACATCCGCAAAGTGGTCGAAGTGCCAAGGCACCAAAATCCGGGGAACACTTAATAAATGCTTAACATTCCTTTATTTAGATGGCGATATACATTACTTGCAGAGTATCTGCCGTGCGCGATGTACTGCTAGCTGCAACTTGCAGATGTTCTTGGATTTATTCCGTCCGTTGACATGTTCCTGTCAGCGGCTGGGAAAATTTGGGAAGAGCAGCACAATACGAAGTAGCTGTAATTACGCCCTTGTTGTTTCAAGAGAAATAGAAGGTTTTCAAGGGAATCTGATGCCAAATTTCCATCAATAAACACAGGCAGGTCCGCTATACGAAGAAGTTACTGTGGATCTTGGATGACACGGATTGGTAGACTGGGGTGACCCCTAAGTCTCTCCTGAGTCTTGTACGAAGGAGGAACATTCTCAAGCTTCCCAGAACATGGAGTTTCCACTTCCGTGGGGCCAGCGTTCTAACTACTCGGTATAGCCTTGGATATTCCCCGTCTGGCTGCTCTACGGTGAAGGTGACAACAAGTTTGGTATCTTACAAAATACATACATTTCAAATCGCACAAGGCATCTCCCCCCATATTCTAGAACGATGAACTAACTTCCTCGCATGTTATCATGGGCTCAATACTCTGTTCAACAACTTCCCTAGAACCCCTCGAACTCTCTCGGGTCGCTCGCTCACGCACACGAACACCACTGCCGTGCTCGTTGCAAAGGCTAACGTCTCTCGCCATTGATATTCCATCAAGTACCGTCGAGGAAGGAGGGTTGCCAACGCGCGCGGTGCTACGAATAAGCCGAGTTCTTTCCGTCGAGCTTCATTTTCAACCAGAACACTCCATCCGCAAAGTGCACATCCACCTGCCACACAAGTTCCACCATCAATTTGTTGACAAGCAGCATTCGACGTTCCAAGGATGCGAGGCCCAATTCGAGATCGAGTAAAACAAATACCATAATAGTAGAGTGCTACGAAGGTACCAAGGAAAGCTGAGGATCTTGCAGAGGATTTCACTACGTTCTTGAAACCCTTTTTGGATGGGTGTCGTGCAGTTAAGACGAGGTTCAGCGGTAGATACGTTGAAAATGCCCACATGAAAGACCTTGCAAATCTAGATAATGCGTGGTATTCACAGTTTTTCCCCGTTCCCATGTGTACTATCTCACAAGGATAAGGGATGCTCTTAACGGGGTCACCAAGATCTAATGGCCAGCCATAATCTTTGCACATATCTTGGAGTAAAGATGCCTGGCCAGTCTCCCGACCGTACTGGATCTCTCCGTAACGCATTCGACGAAGAGCTAAGAGAAGTCGTTGGTCCACGGCTGCTGCTGACTTGATCCATTTGTTGTACGCGCGGGGCAACCGGTCAGGAGTATAGATCCAAGCCCACATGGTTAATGCACAGGAAGCAGCAAAGATTGCAGGGTCTGTCAGTTTTGATATAAATCTGTCTGTCTGTACACCCAGTTAGCCAGAAATAAATTGGATACCCAGGTATTGAGAATTACACTGCTCCATTTCCCGGCAATGGTTCGTCTTTCTTTCCGTCGAGTCCAAAGCTCACCAACAACTACATCGAGAGCCCTCGTTACGGCAAACAAGGTCAAATCCATCGTCCTGCCTGCGAAATGCGTCGGCCGAATTAGTCGTCCGTTTTCAGTCTCAGTGAGCACATCTTCGGTGAAGGCGCCGCTCTTCTTCGATTGTAGCAGTTTCAAGCTGAACCAAGCTGCGATAAATGTGGCGAGCCATTTCGTTAGCCTTTTGAAAATTAGCAAAATAATCCCACATTTATACTTTTACTCAATTATTTCAAGGTAATTTGGACTTGGAAAAAGGATTTTCTTCTCCTGGTATAGAGCAATAGAAATAAAAGAAGACCGAAGCTCCTTTATCTTCACACAGTAAAGCTTAAGCCTTGTAGACCTTACCTCAGTTGCTCTGATTTGGATAGAGACTTTGCTAAACTTCCAAGCAGCGTCCGACAAGGTATCTACTTCTTTAGTCAGCAAAATGTGTACCTGGCTACCTAAATACCAAATTACGATGAAAGAAAGCGTATATGATCACGTGCCTCTAATAAGGTTGACCCCCCGACCAAAGCTGCACAGAAGGTAGGAAATCTCTGAAATTCTAGTCCTCCTTTCAGAATTTGAAGAAGCGAGTAGACAAAGCAATCATCGGGCTTTTCATTAATGTTCTGTCTCTTTCGACTCAAGTGAGTCAATATCAGCGTCAGAAGCCTGGGTGCTGTGCTTGACGCATAGCCCAAAAAGTATGTACGTAAGACAGGCCTAAGAAGGAGAGGGACTTTCTGCTCAAGAGATTTGCTCCCAGACAGCTTCAGTGTCGTAATCTGGTTCGGCATTGGTGGCAGTTGGATCGATAACTTTCAGGGGATTATAGAAATCCCTTTAGGCAAAATAAGTAGATGTACAAAAATATTGGGTAAAACAAGCATCTTTGGCTTTTAAAAGGGTAGGACTTTGCACTAAATGCTGTTTTGTGGGCTAGAAAAGGAGCTCTCACTGATACTGTATCTGGGCTTGTTGTTCGGCCTGAATTGATTATTGACCCTGAAGCTGAACCGAGGTTGGGCTTGTCTGCATCCCAATCAGGAACTCTCCCCGGATTTCTCATGCAGGCCAAATCGTGGAGAAGATGACTGTAGTATGATCGGTCTGTAATAATATGTAATAGGCACAGAGGAATGGATTGAGATTGAATGAATCGATGAATAGAGGAATGTACGAAGTAGTGTTGATCGGGCGAGATGAGACTTCGCTTTCGCACAAATAGAGCAGGTCGCCAACTTGTTTCAACTTCTGGTGACTATAATTGCATGTCCTCGATTTTCCCAGCAAGAGGGACTCGGCGCCCGGCTAAATACATGTACTGTATTGAGATGCCAATAGATAACTTATCTATGTATAATGAGGTTGTTGACAGATAATCGTGGATGTGGCACTTGGCCGAGGCTTCTTCCTTTCTACACTTCTGGAATGAATGGGTCAGCGAAAAGGTTACATGTATGTACGAAGTAAGGGTAAGGGTAAGGTTAGGGTACAGTAATATCGACCGACATGAATGAAAACCAATTTACACCAAAAGAATCAGCAGTTGAATTACTATTACTATCCATACCAAGTTTCTGTGGCTTGAGATAATGTGAGTCGCATTATTAGGATTCCCATTCCTCACTCCTGAACTCCACCCTCCACCCTCCACCCTCCACTCTTCACTCTCCACTTGCCCCCTCCCCTCCGAGTGCCGTTTTCTTTTCCATTATTTGACATGTGAACAACAAGACTCGAACCCACCCAACCCTAAGCCCAGCCACAGTCACGGTCACAACCAATACAATCTGCTGTGAGCATCATATGCAGTAGGATATAGGATACACTTGTGGAGATCCCGCGCGCCCAGCCCAGTACGACCAAGACCACCGAGAATTAACAATTTGTTGGGAAAACATTGAAGTTCCAGCTTCATCTACTGTACTGTATCTATCCACTCCACTGTTTGAGCACGCCCTCCATAACTCCAAGGAATAGCCCTTCCTCGCCAGCTACTACGGTATCCTCTCCACAAGATCACAGCAGTGCCTCTGCTCACGAATACGAAGGTACGGAGCAAGTTCGACATCAATCCCCGGGATAGATAGGTACAGCAGCTCCAGAAAGCTCTCAACTCTAGTTGAACACCCCGCAAAACGCTCTACCGGCTTAGCATCGACGGATGTGGGCCGATATATGTCTCTCGCAGAGTCATAGCTTCATCGCACTGCAGGCCCAAGTCAAAGCTTTGGAAAGGTCACGATCAAGCTTACGAAGATGAGATTCGGGGTGACACTTGACGATTAGAGACCTTGAAGAACACGAAGATACTCTTTCGAACCCTCGAAACTTGCTTCCAGGTTATCGATACGGCACTCATGCTCGCGGTTCAGCGTCCAAGTATGGGTTCGTCCAAACCACCGAACCTTGATATGCCCTTTGGCTGTTCGTCTCTCGCCCTCATTTTCTTACATCTGCTGACTAGAGTATAGACTCTTTCGATACCACGTCCCATTTCCCATTCCCTTCGCCCACTGCGCCTGCCCCGGGGCCTTCGCTACTAGACGACAATGAATCCAAATTTCTAGACAGTTTCTTTGACGGGGTTAGTTCGGATCAATTCAACTATGACTTCTTTAATAATGCACCCGATGGATCCGAGCTTGGGCTTGGATGGGACGAAATCCCGCCAGCTTTTATGGGAACGACATCCTCGTTCGGTCAACAGCCTCAAATAACGGCTCACCATGGCCTATCAGATGCGACTTTCGGGGAGATAAATACACATATGGTTGCAGGGCCTTCGATACCACCGTCTACATCAGCGGACGTTTTGGCGGCCGCTTCAGTGCTACAAAATGGTGCTGCAGGCCGATCATATAGTATGGGTGAGGGACCGTTTCGAGGACATGATATACATACTACAAATGGCCAGTCTAGGACCCAATCAATGTCACTCCATCCATCTCGAACACAACCATGGTTCTCCCAACGACCAGATGACTATATGCGAGATACATTTTTTACAGATATGGTATTTGGGGGACAATCAGATGGTTCGCTGCGACAGCCAACCAGTCGGAAAGTTGACATTCACTGGGGATCAGATGCAGGATTCGGCACCCCTCAAGGCTTCATTGCTCCCCCTAGCCAAGATAATCACCCTGCCACTGGAGGCACCTATAAACAGGTTGTGGAAAGCGCACTTTCTCTCAACATACCAAGCAGTGCTGAGACTACTCGCCCGCCAAGTCCTGCTCTTACACATAGCGCTTCTCAGTCAAAGACATTGTCTAATTTTAAAGAAATAGAGGGTGATGATCAAGATTCAAGGCCGTCAAAGAGAAGGAAAAGCAAATTCCAAGAGGACGCAGAAGATGATGACGACTTAGTCATGTCCGCGGCCAAAACAAATAAGAAACGGAAACCTGGTAAGAAAGCAGCGAATAATTCCCCAGCACCTGAGTCAGAATCAGGTCACAAAAGACGAAAATCGGCTGCCGCTGCTGCTGCTGCAAAAGCAAGGGAGAACTTGACGGAGGATCAGAAGCGAGAAAATCACATCAAGAGTGAGCAGAAACGAAGAACCTTGATCCGGGAAGGATTCGAGGATCTGGGCGAATTGGTGCCAGGTCTCAGAGGCGGTGGCTTCAGCAAGAGCGCAGTCCTTATCATGGCTGCAGACTGGCTAGAAGATTTAATAAAAGGCAACGAAGCTTTAGAAATTAGGCTGGCTAAAATGGAAGGCAGATGAATGAGATACGGAAAATCCCACATCGCAGGCGAAACAGCATGTCTTTGGAGTAGGTTTAGGGGAATTTATGGGATGGTGGGGAAGGTCGGGATGTCTTTATGATACACAGGACTTTGGTCTATAGTTTGCTTGGGAAGAGCAACTGGTTGGCTACTTGACTCAGGGAGAGGAGAGCAGCTTGAGTGCTATGATTATTTAACTATGCTATATGGGATGTCCCACATATTCGAAGAATATAAAATCAAAACTATGCACTACAGTACCGCAGTTTCACATAACAAGTACAGTACCCCCAGGCTCACCCGCTCTTTCAGCAGGTATAGCACATGCAGTGCACATCTCGAAGCCCCTACGTCTTATAATTATGCTAAAGTGGGCTTGCGTGCCCTTCGTCCTCGAAATGAACTCCGCTCACCACTCCACATGCCCCTTGGATAGCCTTCTCAAGCACATCCTCTCATTCGACAACAGAGCCATCAGGAGACCAACTCGAAGAGCCCGTCGGCAAGACTGAAAATTCGGGATATGTCTCTCATCAAGCGTACCCAGCTTTCCTACATAGTTCACCTCTTGAACCCGGTAATACACTCGCAGTGCTCGGATCACTTGACTATCGATAATCCCCTCCCCCCCAGTAGCACGCCGTGCATCCAACGAAGGCTAGGACTCGACCACTGCGTACAAGCGTTCGATTCTTCCATGCAAAGAGCGGCGGCGGCGGTACTTCGCCAGCAGCTTCATCGTTTATTACGCTCTCCCAGTCTCCTTGCCCGGTGCAGTAGGGGTAGTTATCTATGTCCACGGACCACTAGTATGACAACGTTCACAGGTCCCAAGTATAGAAGACTAGAGCTCGCGAAGAGAGATGCGCAGGCATCAGGTGCAGGGCCGGGGGCCGATAGAACACTTTCAAAACGCGAGGTCCGGTCAAGGCTTTTCTGGCGAAATAGGTTGCAGATAGAGCAGCGTAGTGCTCGAAATAAGCTTGGCCTGCAGGCAGGCCATTGAGTTGAAGCATGTTGCCTTCCGGAGTATGGCAACTCGTGGCTGTTGGGCGTTGCGAATTGAATGGCTTGTTGGCCTTCTTGTTTTCGGTGATGAGAGCGGGTGGTGTGCGCGATCCCGAGGATGGAGTTGTAGTCTTGGGTTTGAATGACTGTGTGTACTGTATCTTGGGGAGGACGTAGTAGGGGAGCACAGATCCCATGGTATGAGTCGGGGTATCAGCAGCAACTGGTTCGCGAAGCTGGTTTCAAAAATCAGCACATCATCTTCGCTCTTTCTCCTCGTTAACGAGACTGGAAAGAAGAAGTCTTTGTTTTCTTTTCTCGTTATGCTATGCATCTTGACACATATCTTACGGATAATAAAAGTTGCTTGGAAGTGTTTGTGTCGTGTTGAAAATCCCCAGAGAGGAAACAGGTTTTAGTCGTCCGACACTTACCGTGTCGTAGAGTGGGATGAGTCCGGAGCATCTGGGATGTTATCAGGGCTTTTGGCTTTCCACTGGAAATGCATAGAAGAAGTAGGCTGGGTAATGTCAATGGAATGGCAGCTATCTTGACACTCTTTGTACAGTACTGCAGATAGCCGAGAGTGAAAATGGCTAGATTGTTAGGAGTACTGTGATCAGGAAAGTCAAGGGTTTAAGTACAATGGCAAAAGTTGTAGGAGTACACTGAATTAATAGGATCTACTATCCCTGGTGCCGTGCCAAAACCAACATGTTGGTACATTCTTAGTCTCGAGACGTGCGTGCCGTACTTGAAACAAATCGACCGAGTGGTGCATGAACTCGTCAAGTGTTACCTGTACTGTAATTATGTAGATAAGCCTTTATGATCTTCTTCAGCCACTGATCTGCAGCGTATCCGAATGCCCAGACTGCAACGCATACGCTGAGACTGGGAGTTCCCCGTGATGTGGACAGACCAGGTCACAATTCATTCTTCTTGAGCTTTGCCAATATAGCAGCGGCTGCACTGTAAAGACTGCTATAATTTAGAGTTATCTGGGGTAAATACGACTTTTGCATAAGTTGGCTGTTAACTAGCGGCACAGCAATTATGTGTAAGCGCTAGAGACCTATCTGCATGACGAGTAACATCTCGAAGAAGGGGGACATGGCTTGTGGATGAATAGAATCCAATCCAATGGTAAGATGACAACTCGCCATACCTAGTAACCTATGTCGCTACTCGGTTACATGTAGGAGCGAGCCGCGCAGTACGATGTACCTTACCTTACATACTTCGGTGCTCGGATTTGGTAGAAATTCGTAAACACCTTCTTACTCCAGTCAAGAAGGCGAAGAAAAGACAAGTAATATTTTATGGATTAAAACTGCCTTCAACAACAACGAAACTCGGCATGCTTTAAAGCTTCCTATTATTTACTCAGAGGACGTCGGAAATGGCAGAAATCGATGGGTCCGCGCCACAATCTCGGCATAATCCTTCTCATTCTGTACATTCAAAATCCCGTGTCTCACAAAGAAGTCAATGATAACCATTGCAGACATCGGCTTATACCTTCCCTCCAAAAGGTTCTCTTTCACTTCGTCAATAGTCATCAACAGAAAGCCTTCGACCTCGCTATCACCCGGCCTGGGCTTGATATGCTCCTCCACTTCCATATCGTAGACGTACTTGACCGATGGTTCCAGCTGTCCGTCTTCCTTTACGCAGAACTCCGTAACACATCCCACTGCTTTCGCATGTTGTCTTGTCAGAGCCACCGGTAGCCCTGCTTCCTCACTTGCTTCTTTGACTAAACATTCGAATGGTTCGACACCTATGGGCACGCCTCCCGCAACAGAGCTGTCTAGCATCCCGGGGTAAGTTGTTGTAGCCATTGATCGTGCGGGAACCCAGATGAGAGGCTCGTCCGTTTGTTTGCAACGCGTGAACACAGTCATATGGACACCAATGGTAATTATACCGAACAGACCTGCTCCGGCTCGCTCGATCTTAATATCGGACCGGGCTCCCAGGATGCGGTACTCTTCGTTTCGCCAGCCTCTCAAGCACCTGAAGAGATTTCTTGCCCGGGCAGTTTCAAGAACATGAGATATGGCTATGTTTGCGGCGAGGGGAGAATTCGCCATGAGTCGAACTCCTTTTGGTCTTGTTTGGTGATCGAGATGGAAGTCTGGGGTCCATGGCATGGTTTGAACAATGAAGTCTGGGATATAGCCATGGGCGCGAGGATCATTGGGGAGATAGAAGCGCCATAGATTGTCTATATATTGGCTGTAATCGTTCGATTGACTGGAGTCGTGATGCGGGAAACTAAAAATCTTCTTGAGACCTATGTCGTGACAAATGGATGAGGCCAACCTACTCATCACGCCCCTTTACAATATCCAACACAGATTTCATGACAGATGGTATGCTCCGAGTTGAGTCAGATGTACCAGATGCAGGTATGTCTTTAGAGAGAGCACAAGACGTTCGATGCAGGTTGAAGGGGGAATATCATTACCCCCATTGTCCAGACGTGGGTTTGCAAGGAACGGGTTGAGATGCTATGCAAGTAGATCGCTTAGCCTTGATTCATTTGCCTGACCAATCCCACACTGTACCACATTAATCAGATGCATCCCTTGACCAGGAACCGTGGAAGGAACACTCCCGTCTCGGCATGCATCTTGAGCTGCAGGAGCAACCAGAGACAACGCATCAAGTGGACCCTCAAGATCCGATACTACGTAGGTGCAGTCAGTAATTCGTCTTTCGTAGTACTGACTTTCTAGATTTACTCTGTGTCCGAAAATACGAGTTCGTTCTCTCCGGCCTCGTCAACTCCAGTGCCCTCGGCCTCCGTCCTCCCATCTGTGTCATGATAACCACTGTTATCTTCCCTGTACAAACGCAAGTCCATATGTTCCCCCTCCACAAGTCTTGTCACATACGGATCGCTCAAGGCATCCATCTCCATCCTCGCGATTTTATGTCTCAGGATATCTTCAAACTGATTCTCATCATCTTCCTCCTTGGTCATGGCCATCCAATTGTCCAAAACCAACTTCAAATATTTGACTTGCTGTGCTTTTGATATGCGGAAAGGATAGTCTCGATATCCTAACAGCCAATCTATATCCATCAGCTGCAATTCTTCCAGTTGATCATCCGTGACGATAGCTAAGATCTGATCCCGGATCCGCCTCGTTGTGATAGTTTTCTTTTCAATCTTAGGAATATTCCAAGGCGGCCTTCCATTCTTCACGTTCCTCTTGCAGTCTCTAAGTCGTGCCCAATGCCACTGGCTGAAGATTCGCCCTTCCTCATCCTCTGACCAAGTCTCTGTATACTCCTTGAGGACATCCAGATCCACTTTGTCGCATTCCCCGTATAATTTCTTATCATTCCAAAGCAATAGGTCCAGGTCCTCTATAAGAACTAGATCTTTACACTCCTCCTCGATAGAAGTGTGGCATTTACGTACTAAAGATAATGTCTCTAAATTGCGGAATGTAGAGAGTATATCGCAGATGAACTCCTCGTGGTCGTGTCTCCACATTCGACGGTAGCAGCCGATAGTGTTGTGAAGAGCGATATGGCGCACTTGAGCTGTCATTGTGGGACTGAAGTTTTCCGGGGAATAGGAAGTGCCGCCGGGTTGCCAGCCGATGCCCCAGTCAAGGTAAAGTATGTCAACGGAGAAGTTGATCCATGTTTGAGGATGGGCGGTAACATCCCCAAATGCAAGGCAATAAGAAGAGAGAAGGACTTCGAAGAATTCCTTGCAGGCGAAAAGTACACCAGGCAGAGAACATGGCGATGTAAAACTCGCCTGTTGGGTTTCTGGTCCATAGTCTACTCCAACTTCAAGGTCTGACTCATAGTCTGAGATTATATCTGATTGCGAGGATTTTCTCGAGTTGATTAGTCGATGGCTGATGTCGAAAAACGAAGTTGGGTCAGAAATGGCTGCGTCGGACCAGATGCGTGTGGTTTGGTACAGCGCCAAGTAATTTCTTTGTAAGTAGACAATTCTAGAGGTAGGGGTGATATATTCCCATATCTGGAGACGGATTTCCTTTGGCAATTGCGAGAAGAGAGGGAATATTGTGGGTTTATCTGCTGCGCCTGCCATTTATGATGAGGTGAAGCATCGGCGAAACTATGAGACCATAAAATGTTCGTCAATTCTCATGTGAGGTAAATTTCTCAGGGTTCGTATCGAATATCGAGAGAGGGACGTTCAAACATTTTGATACTGTACGTTGACGTGGCGCAGCTCAGCTTGATGTCAGCCTCCGCGTGATGCACATAACGTATGACTCTTCACCGATTTCGGTCGTGACGTACCTTACATAGTAACTTTTAGTAACTCTGATGGAGTTGAAGGTTGCAATATCCATTTTCACCTAAAACAACAATGACAGGGGCTTCATTCATCGATTTAAATTGCTGTCAATGACGCCAAGCGCTATCACTTGTCTTCAAAGGGCCCCTATGGCATAAATTAGACTAAATAATTTCCAAATGGGAACCCAAATAGTGTCACGATCTGATGTATTCATGCATTTCCTGAATATAGCAGCTTGCAGTTTCAAGGAAAGCCCAAGTCATTGTGTTGAGCTAGTATTGCCAGCTATTGCATGCTAGTGGGAGATATTTCGGGGTTTCGTCGAGGCGAAGTGAGCCACTTTTCCTGAAAACTATATATGCAATGCAATGCAAGCAAATGTACGTAGGAGCCCTAGCTACCATAGATGCAGAGAGACTCGGAGAAACAGGCTGGTAGGCAAGTAGCGTGAAAGGACTTTCTGACTGGAAATTTAGCGAACAACAAGATCCTTTTAGGTTCTTATGAAATCACACCACAAACTGTAGCATTTTGTCGTGACCTTGGAATTGAAGAGAGGGGGTTCCATCTCTTCCATCCGTTTCTATGGTCAGGGCAGTGTCTGATTCATAGTTGAAGCCTCTTTCTGGCTCATGTTTCATTCTTAAGGAAATGGAAGCGTTCGTGAGCAGGCATCGCGAATGTAGGCATAACAGCACCGCACTCACTACACTGCTCGCGGTCTTTGTCCTCTTCCTCCTCATCTTCCCATAAGCCGCTCTCATCAATAGTATTTTGGGTAAGATGAATCGCATCCTCCGAACCAGCCATGATATTGTCCAATACTTCACTTCCAGCACTTGGATCTGTCAGGACAATGTCAGGTACTTCGGGGCTGTCAGCCTCCGGTATTGGATCCGGAGGAACGTCTCTATCTTCCACTTTCCATTCTTTCAACACCTCCTCTTGTCGCTTGAACATTCGCCCGATATCTCGTCCTCCACCTTTACCACCTTCGCTAGCAGTTTCAACCATGTTGGTAACCCCGATGTTCACCAAGCTTAAATTCCACCCTGATGGGTACGGGTGGAGCTTTCGAAACATCGGAATCAGGGTCTCTCGGACGAGTTTCTCAACAATGGCATCAACACCGTCTCTAAGATTAAAGATAGAGCTTGGAAGAGGCCCAGACCTGGAAATTCGGTTGAAAGTTCTCGTTCTCGTACCGTCTGAATTCAATGGGGGACGCGGTCTGGTTGACAATCGGATTGTTCTGGGATGTGCGATCCACCGCTTGGTGGCTAAGTCGGGGTTTTCATCATCTACCAATAGATCTGTGTGCATTCTCTTCAAGAGACTAGTAGCGAGTATTGTCAGCTCTTTCAGGACCTCTGGAAGAGTATCCAAACGAATATATGAGTCCTCAATGCTGATTTGTGTCGGGACATGCCTTGACGCCTGGACCTCAGTTTCGTCGACTCCATTAATTAGTCCCCAGACCTTACAACCAATTCCTCGTTCCGCGCCAGGGCCCCCCAGTATTTTTTCCAGTAATTCGGGACCCATACCAGAGAATAGCCGTACATCCCGGACGGAGACAGATTCTTTCGTTCCGCCATATATTAAACCCATCTCAAAGTCAGCAGGACGAGACAGAACATAATTTCGGATGCGCTGCGACATTTTGAATCCTATCCCTGGAATTTTTCCAATGTCGTGGCTGCCGATAAAGTTCATCACATTGCTCTCAGTAGGGTTACTTTCAGACCCCTGTAAGACAACATAAGGTGGCAAGAGTGTTGTTTGTCCTTTCGGTTTATTCAGATTGCCAACGAGCTTACTCACTAGCTTGTTGGTAGATATTCCCACGGTGGAGGTGTATCCTTTCTCTTCTTCCAACTTCCACCGCAGATGTTGTGCTAGGTGCGAGCCAAGAATGAGCCGCACGATGAGATTTTCATCCGTATCATGGGTTGGTTCGTATTGCGGTGGCTTCTCTGTTGGAAACCCATGGCCGGCGAAATTTGTGGCATCGAAGTCGAATCCAACGGTCGGGTCATTTCGCTTCAGCTGGAAAAAGGAATGGGCGAGGTCGTTATAATTTAGGAGAGCTTGGTTGAAGCCCACAATGTCCGAAACATCCATAAACACCTCGTCAAATCCTAGCCGCTCTACCTTTCCGCACCACGTAAAAGCTTCCAGAAATTTGTATAAAGCCTTAGACGCATCTCGAAATCTTCCAAGTTCTTCTCCCAAAACAATGACAACATCAGGGCATATCGATTTTGCATCAGTAACCAACTGAAGCTTTTTTAAGCCGCGCCTTCTGGCCTCGTAGTTGCACGTAACGATAATCTGTTTCTGGGCCGATTTAGCATCTTGGGTAGAATAACCATGGAGTGCGTTTGTTGTTACCTGTTGCACGGCCTTAGAACGAGTCAGCGCAGGTCTCTCTCGGGGCCCTTCAACTTCTTACCAGAGGAACCGACCGCAGTGCCGGGTTCTCATTCTCGAAGACTGAGGCATAAAAGCAGTCATAATCCTAGAGAAAGTTGGCGGATGAGATGTGCCAGCGAGCGAGTGGCAACATACAAAGTGTATAATTATTCTATCATCGTTCCTCTTCAGAGGCCGGTAGTGTGCCATCATGGAAAGTGGCGGAGGCTATGACAGCTTGCGCAAGCTGTTGACGTCTTCATAGCGTAGCAGGGGACTTGACGAGAAAATGCAAACACTGGACGTTGGAGCCAAGGGTCTCGGATCCTGTCAATAAAACGCGAAGAAACGGGTCATGTATCGCGAGTTGTAAAGCTCAAACGGAGTGAGCCCATGGGACGCGTTCAGGTCAAGTGCAGTAGTGTAATCTAAAAAAAGGTGTAAGGCCATCTCGAAACTCCAGATAGAGGGGCAGGCGTAGGTAGCTAACCTAATTAGGTTTTTAGTGCGATTTACATTTTTCGGTCTCTTCCCGCGGTTCGTCCTCCTTTCCAGGCATCCAGGTCCATTATTATTCTTGAGGCACCAGGAATACTGTACTTGACTCTAAATGGCTTCTTTGGCTTTATCGTGTTTTCTTTGTGGCTAGCCTATTGGTTTTATTCTTGTCAACACGAACTGCTTACTCTACCTGTACGGTCCATGTCTCTGATATCAGGCCTATCAATCGATTATCGATCCAAGAGAACGCCTTCTAACGAGAGTTATCGTTACTATTGTTATTGTATTTGCTGCTACTGCTGTTACTATTGTTACGAAGTACCCGTATCTGTTTGTGGAGGAGAGAAGTGTCTCGTTGCATGTCCATTATTGGACTCTGGGCAGTATGGTAGAGGTACAGCTTCTGCTGATTTTACGTCAATCTACTCGACTTTGCTTTCGTCTTTTCTCATTTTTTCTTTCCTCTACCATACTCTGCTAGCCTCTATCGGTCCTGAGTAGAATCTATTGACTCGACTCTCGGGCATAATCACTGCGCCGTATGCAGCTATCAAGACTTGTTGGCCAGGCCTGCATTGTGCCGAGTGTGCGCCAGCCCAAAAGTATGCACACTGCTTCTTCGTCTTCGGACATCTAAGGTGGTGTAGGTCAGGGAGGCAGTTCAGTTGCTTATCTTTTTATGTTTTATTCCGATCTGAATCATTGCCATATTTTCATATCTTGCTCTGCTCTCATACCGTGGGATTCCTGTGCCGCCTCCCGTTATTAATTCTTGTTGCCGAACCTCTGACAGAATCACATCCGATCGCTGCAGACCACATGTCATTTCTAGAAGCGAAAGGATTGTCATCGCGTGTCAAGTGCAGCGCTTTGAAGCATTTTTTAGCACTTCTGGGTCGTCATGCATCCCGAGGGCGTCAAGAATAGTCGCTGAATCCCAACTTTGCCGCACGGTGGCCCACTCATACTGTACTTCGTACATGGAGTAGGATCCTGGGCCCAAAATAGGATTCTTATTTGAGCCAGTCGCTCGGCAATCGCCAGGATATAAATATGGATGTGGCTGACAGGCGCTGAGGGGCGTCCCCCTTCTCGGCACCAGGCGTGCGCACTGTCCTATCAGCATTCTGTGACTCGTTCAGCGTCGCCTGCATGGGACTGACCATACTCTCGACGGCTCTCGAGCGCTTCAAGGACCCCCTCCCACCAACAGATCGTAAATATCTCCAACCCACGCTTTTACCTTGCTTTTCTATCTTCCTATGCTTCTCGAAATACTCGTCACACCGCGCCTAAATTGTTTCCATGGCCCGCATTGTCATCTCATCACCTGCATTAGATCGCTTTCGGTCGTTTCCCCCCCACCAGTGACACAGGACTACCCGGGAGCGTCGATCAAAAGCTTCATCCGTACATAAGTGTGGTATCGCCTCTTCGTTATTATCCTTCTATTATCCGCACAATCCCATCACCGGTCTTGTCTTCTTTCCATAATATTTCGATCTCGCGATCTTGCGACATCACAATTAATCGTTTCATCTCGTCTCATATGCCGGGTCGAGAGTCCTGAGCGAAACGGAAACCCTCCGACAGCCCTCAGACAACTCAAAAAAAGGCAATCTGTAAGATCACCGAATCTTTGCTTTCTATGATGCTTGCATCCGTTAGAACGTGCTCAGCAGTTACCATGTCTCTTAATTCATCGCAATCATCACCTCCAAAGAGGCCCAGGCTTTCACTTCAAATCAAAACTCTAGCCACTCCCCAAGCTTTAGGGAAGTCCGCGACGGCGTTGAAAACAGACATTGACCCATCATCTCCTACAGCATTTAATACTCTCTCGAATGCGTATGCTGTTGCTATCGAGAATGCCTCTCCGAGGACTGCAAGACCTCTGTCAACCTCGCTGGACACAAAGCTCACGAGGAGGACCTCTTTACGGCTCGAGACAAGCAATTTCTCGGGTGAGGATAAGAATGCCCACCCGTCGCAACGGACACAAACCCCAGGTCCATTTTCAATCACATACCCAGATACTCCAAGCTCGGCATTCCCAAGTTTAATACCTACTGCTACACAGACACAACCCCAAGGTGGACCGAAACCAAGCGCCACATCATTCACATTTACACCCCCTCAATCTGCGGGCTCCGACCAATCACTACCGAGAGTGTTCACTTTCGCTGCCAACAACCCTAGCACGACTTCTCCAACCACACCAAGGACACCTCGGCGTCGAATGACGGTCGGTAGCCAAGTAGCTCCATATACTCACCCGAGGAGCCTACACAGCATCCTCCGAAACTCACCTCTTCCTCCTCGAAGTACAATAACACCAGCTACGCCAAGTAGGGTCTCCATGCGACTAGCAAATCGAGAATCGAAGAAGGTCGGCTACAATGACCCATTAACGCAAACGATTACCACCAACAAATATGTCAAATCGCATATCGACCTGTTATCCGAGGATTCGCCATACTCTGCTACAGACCTTGAAGTTGAGAAGTCTGGGGCTTTGGATATGACAATGGCATACACAGGCGATGAAACGAGAGATGGCGGGCAGACTCCGGGCCCATTCGAAGAAATGCGAAGGAGGATGGCAGAAAGTGATTTAGAAACCCCAGGGACACGGAAACGGAAGCGCCGCGAGAAGAAGCGCAAATGGGAGTGGACTATTAGCACCACCGAAACAGATGGAGAGGATGACACGCCTATTGGAAGGACACCACGAACAGCCGTTATGTTAGAGCGGACGCCGATCACAGCGATAAGAAGGGGAGCGTCTGTATCTGAAGATTCGGAGGTTTCGGAGGCAGAGGAACGTTTTGCGCCATCCGTATCCGAGGATTCCGAAATGTCAGAGAGAGATGACTGGAGTGGATCTGTGCGCTCGGAAGAACACATTTCGTTTGACAAAAGTGATGACCGGCCCACAACATCGCAGTCGCTGTAAATAGTGCTTGATAATATACACACGCGCAACGGGACGTGATTCCTGCAAATAATTTATGAGGGCTGTTACCTCTATGATCATCTAACTTCTACTATCTACATTTCCTCTTTTGGGACCATATGTTGTGCTAGGAACTTCGGCCATGGCTAGGGACATGATGCACACCGGAACAAACACTCGGTGTTATGCGCTGTACCCAGGTATGACATAAAGAACTAACAAACATCTGTATCTCCTGTTCAGCAATAGTAAATAAATGTTTATGAGGCTTTAGGGATCTGGACGATGGATTCCCAGATAGCCAAGCCATAGGTATGTAGGCTATCTGCATAGTGCTGAGTAGCCGCCTGAATGACCTATTGAGGTTTTTTGCGGTCATATTTTGTTCTATAATCTACATGAAATGACTGAATATTGCAAGCAGGCCACTAAGTTCAAGAAATATCGTTGGTAGACAACGCTTTACCTACCTAAGCGATCAAACCAGCTTTACTGGTCCAGA
Organism: Ploettnerulaceae sp. D365; assembly: GCA_003988805.1. NCBI lineage: Eukaryota > Fungi > Ascomycota > Leotiomycetes > Helotiales > Ploettnerulaceae > Ploettnerulaceae sp. D365. The sequence goes on from QYAL01000060.1 coordinate 214,242, forward strand.
GGTCCCCTGACTGTACAATTTCATAGCTGGCATTTGAGGATGATGATTGAAGCTGTCATAAGGTCATTCGAGAATACTTGTTTAAGATTTGCGTCTTTGGAAATCGGACTTAAGCCATGTGATTTCTCGTGGCAGGTGTCACCCGGATCGGTACCTCATACCTGCCTACTTAGGTAGATTTAAGTAATTGGGTGTTTTTCTCCAGACAAACCTCAGCCATGTTCAATACCGACATGTTGATATGCTAGTACTAAGCCGTACGAAGGCTGCCATAATTACAAGACATCACCAGCCTCGGACTCGTCTTCAGCTTTTCAACTGCAAGGGAACCGCCGAATAAGAAGACGAAACTTTGGGCTTAGCAAGCCATTTGATCGAATTGAGGCTTGCATGTAAACGCCATACTCCCTTCAACATGGTAACTAACCTAGAAATAGATTTAACGCGCTAGTCGGCGCAACAGATACTTCGTGGATGGAAAATATGTCGACCGACATTGAGAGTTGTTGCGACAAGGTCGATCTGATCCTCGAGGCTGAGGAGCCACTTCTCCCAAAGTCCCGGCAAACCTCTTCTAAAAGCATCAGACGGCTTCGGGTAGCGCCTGAGGTTATCGAACTAGACGATATCCCACCTATCATCAAATCTGCTAATGGAAATATATTCTGGGCGGATGAACAGTGCACAAGGCGTGTTGGTCTGACATCAACCGAAGCTCGTTTGTTCCTGAAGTTACTTCAGACTGAGGAGCCTGAGAATTACAATTACGATGAGTATAAACAGATGTTTGAGGATTTCGGTTTGGAACAGAGACGGCTCCAGGACCTTATCAAGGGCTTGCCTTGGTGGAAATGGACTACGTGGCGCCAAAGGAATATATGGAAGGCGAGGGTTGATTGGCTGAAGAGGATGGAAGAACCTAGACTCTGGCTTCTCTATTTGATGGCTCGACGAAAGAGAATACTGAAAAAAGCTTCTATCAAAGTGAGTCCTTTTCCCTTTTTGCTATCCTTCTTGACTAGAAGCGGGGAACAACTCCTGCATGATATTTATCCCCCAGAATATGTTTCTCAGATATAGCTGACTATGTTCTCGCGAGTAGGTGCTGGAGGCATTGAAAGAGAAACGGCGCATCAAGCATGCAACTGCCAATCCACCGCGAGGGCGAACTGCTCAATTAGATGGCCAACCTATAATGCTCGACAATCTGACTAAATCTCCAGACACAGGCTTAGCTGTATCTCCCCCAACCTCTCCATCGCAACTAACACAGCCTCGACATCCTGAACTAATCAGTACATCTACTCAAACCTCGGAAACCAAATTAAATATCGCTGCTCGAATTCGAGGTAGCCTGAGCGCCTCGAGACATCGAGAGAGTCACTCCAGGTCATCTCGAGGTCACTGTCCGGTCTTCGACAGACCCTTTGAAGCTACACGGGAGGATATCAAGCGTCAAGTGGAGAGCATCATGCCGATCCCTAGACCATATATCGTCATCGGTTGGTTTCTCCATTCAACCAGTGATCCCAAGGAGCGCATCTTGCAGTTCGACGATGTACGTATATATCCCTAGTTTTCATTCGGGAGTTATATGAGATCCCACTTGTGTTTAAGACAGTGCTGAGTCTGATCTAGCCAAATCAACTTTTTGAGGTACTTAGAAGTGGAGAAAGCGATGTCAGGGAATGGAGGAGATTTCTCTCCTTGAAGAGTCTACGCGGTTTTGGTTTGTACAAGGTGAGTCTCTCATAATCACATGGAAGTATTGATAATTAAATTTAGTCAGTGCGATATTTCTCGAGGCGCACATATCCCGTAAGTAGTCGATCTGGACCAGCCAGCTTCTCTCCTTTCTGTTTACCATTATAACCAATCTCAGCATCTCATCCCATACTTCACTGTGTATAAATTGCTGATCCTCCAATGATACAGGCTTGCCCTTACTATATCCCAAGAAGCTGTCCTTTCTCAGCTATTCCTAGCCTATAAGGCATCCTATCGCCATGCTGATTCTGATGTAGCCAAGGCATGGCAGAGTTGGATCTGCAAAAATCTCAATGATAGCAAAGATAATCCGCTCGAGGGACGATACTCATTGAGGCTGATTTATGATTGGTCGAGCTATCGCCTCAGTACTATTGTTGCCATCCCTATATTCCTTTCACTTGCAATTGGTATCTGGTATATGAACGGCCAAGGAGATGTTGTCACGGCTTGGACTTTGGCCTTGTATATTGTCACTGCTGCAGCAGGTAAGTTACAGATACATGATCCATATCTACAGTGTAACAGTGCTAATTGTGATAGCCCTTATTGCTTTGATGGCTATTATCGGAAGTTTGAAGGATATCTAAGTGGCGAGCATTATTTGTGCTGTGTACCTATTATTGTATGAGTACGTTTCGAATAATGAGAAGTATTAGTGAGGGTGGGCGCAGCTGACTTGTCGAGTACTTGCACTTGGCTTTATTTGTTAGTAAGCATAATGCCAAAATCATGACAATTCAAATATAGCACATCATTGCCTATCAAAGAATCTGGGGTCAAGGCGTCACTATCACATTTTACTTTACTTTCCCAAAGTATGTTGTAGGTGCATTAACAATATCTTATTCAACACCCCATTTTTTAGTCTCCAATTATTTGTTTGGACCTCACTCATAGTGACCGACCTCAGGAAACCTGACACCATGTCTAACATTGAATATTAGCCCTGTTGCAGTGTCGAGACAACAATATACAATACAGAGACTGCTAAGCGAATGTTTACTCGATCTTAATTTTGGCGCGCTAGCTTGAAACGAAACGAAACGAAAAGGAAATAGGAGAATTAGCCACTGGCATGGCATAGCATAGCTTCCTTTAAGCGAAGCCATCGGATCCGTACTGGAACGCTGATTCGCTACTATACTCGTATTCCAGGGCCAGATGATGGAATGATGACCAGGCCGAGAATCAAGGATCCTTAATTCGTGCTCACATAAGCAGATGGACTGTACTGTAATACTAATAGATCAAATCAGCCGTTCGTTAATGTTTACTGAACGTTGAAGGGGTGAAAGGATTGGTAGTGATTTATCTATAGAACCAGTAGGGAATATTAGTATGTATGGCCGGTTTGAGCTAGGGATTATTTCGTTGGCTATCGTGTATGATGGGGGAAAGGTAGCGTACGTACGTACTGCGCAGCAGATTGATTGTGATGGGAGATGCACTCGCGATGGTGCCCCTGCCGGCGTCACGCGTGCCTATTCCTGGAAACAGGTACAATTTTGCTGAGGCTTCAGGTTTCGACGGAATGGCGAATCTGAAGAATCTAACATTGAGGAATTGATGTGAAATGAACGCTCCTCTCGGGAATGTGATCTGATGTCAACGGCGAGTTTCAGGCAAAAAATTATTCAAATGAGGAAGATGTAAGTTACATGTAAAATTATAATATATTAGTTTTCGTAGAGTGGCGTAAGCCAGTCATGTACTGCTATGCACGTAACCCCCCAAAAATCAATTTAAGATCAGCTCTTTCTCGGTCTTTGAAGGTCGGGTATCGTCATCCTCAATATAACAATCCAAACGCCATAACTTTATGCAATTCCATTTTCCAATCTAAGCAGCGCCACCCGCCTGTACCTTGCCCTTCAAGTTCGTCCATTTACTACATGCGCTCGCAATGACCGCAAGACCAGAGCTAGCAATCGCAACAGCATATGCCACCCGTAGACCCTGCATGTATGATAACACAATGCCCGGAACGACGTCCGCTGCGAAGTGGCTACGGATCTCCGTGACCCCAACGCCGAGGACTTCTGCCGGCGACACCGAGGGAGCGTAGGTCAACAACGAGCTTTGAAGCACGTTGGAAAGGGCAACTTGGCCTGCTGATACAAAGAATGCTCCACCGATGGTTTGTGCGAAGAGAATCATGGCAGTCACGGATGAGAGATCTTCCGGTTTTGCGACTGCCTGACCGATGATGATGGGGACTTGGAGAGCAAGACCGATTCCGCTGCCGGCTAGAGCTTGATATCCGATCCAAGCTGACGAGGAGGAGTTCGTGTTGAGCGTGTAGAGCAGGCCGGCGCCAACGGTAGAGAGCGCACTTCCAACAATCATCCAAGGGACAGCGACCCCGTATGCAGAAATCATACCCCCGGAAATGATAGTTGTGATGGTGCATCCGAGAATCAACGGTAGGTTTCGAACTCCAGAATTGGAAGCCGAGACACCGCTCACGACTTGGAAGTAGATGGGGAGGTTGTATAGAAGCAGGAAGAATCCACCTGCGAGAAAGAAGACGAAAATCATGCTGACCCAGATATGGCGATCTTTAAGAAGTCGTGGGACAATCATGGCACGCTCGCCTTGATACCATTCGATCACCACCCATACAGCGAGGATTAGAACGAAGCCAACAAGCGTACCGATGACATCGGGTGAGCTCCAAGATTTGGTCTGGCCTCCCCATTGGAGAGCGAGAATGTAGCAGATGATGGCACCCATGATAATGAAGGACCCCGGGATATCCATTTGGAGCAACTTCTCTTTGAGCGGTGCTTTGACGGGAACGGCTTGTGCGGGGGCAGTGAAGAAGAAGAGAATGATGGCAGCTGAGATCCCGCCAATTGGCACTATAATATATATTAGTCATGTTTCCCAGAAACTCAAGGCTGGCGATTTCGTTTCTGTGTTGGTGCGGGAAGTACCTACAGTTGATATAAAAACACCACCTCCAAGAAACTTTCTCGGCGAAGACGCCTCCGAGGAGAGGACCGATGACACTGGCAATTCCGTATGCGGCTCCCATGAGCCCAGTGAAGGCTGCTCGCTTAGATGGTCGGGCTGCAAAGGCGATGATTGTGTACGCTCCTGATGCAATACCAGCTCCCCCCAGACCGGCGATGGCTCGTCCGACGATGAGTGCTGTGCTGTTGGGTGCCACACCGCAAATGAGGGATCCGAGCTCAAATATGAAGATGGCGATCAAGAATGTAGTCTTCAATGGAAAGTACTTGTAGCCTTTTCCCCATGTTGACTGAAAGGCGCCAACAGTCAGGAAAAATGCCGATCCATACCATCCTACTAAATCCAGTCCAGCAAATTCATCAGTAATTTTAGGGATGGCCGTTGCAACAATTGTCATGTCCAGCGCCACCTATATCGAGTTAGCTGGATTCTTGTATGTGATAGCAGCCAGGGTTCAAATTTACCAAGAAAATACTAAGCAGTAGCGCAATAACGATGAAAGCCATCCGTGTGGCATCTGGATATTCTCCATCATCCTCTCCTACTGCTCCTCCTCCAGCAGCACCTACGTTGCGAACCGAACCGTCCTCCTTATCAGTGGGCCCATCATCGAAGCTTCCATTGTCTTCATATGTTTCCTTGTTGAGCGAAACAGGAGGCGTAGGTGAGACGCTTCTTCCAACGTCCGGCTCCTCTGCGAGCGTGGGCGCTCGGGAATCATCCATCTCGAAATCTAGATATTGTAGTAGAAATGATAGTAGATCTAGAGCTTGAAAGAAGAAACTCAACCAGAGTGTGAATAGGTGAAAGGAAGACGAATATAACTACCAAAAAAAACCCTACATGACGAAGGGATGCATACTTATATAAAAAGTGCTAGACACAGAGCGAAGACAAGGGAAGTTTAACATTACCAGGCAAAAGCCATCGATCTTGCAACTAGCAAAGACATCAAGCCCTCCGGAAGTGGGTCACGCCTATTTTACGAACCCGTAGCAGAGACTAGCAGCTAGCAATGGTGCTGATAGTCCGCAAAAGAAGGGAGATAAAGGAGATAAAGATGTTCGTCCGCCGTCAGCACCAGCAAGACTCCACGAGAAATGCATTGACTAATCAAGTAAAAAGGATAACAGGGCGCGACTCGGTTGAGCCTTGGCTTACTTGGGCTCTAGCAGGATGCACGGGAGAGCCTAATTAACGAGGAATGAATCATCCAAACAAGCTACTTGAGCTTGTGTTTTTGGCGCGTAAGCTCGTCCGCCGGGTCGGAAAAATGTTGTGCTTAAGAGAAGATGAGTCGAAAATATTCGAACTGTGAGATTATGTCATCGCTACGAAGCGCTCCGGCGGACGCTCGGCTGAATACTGCACAGTGTTTGTCAGCCGAACTCCACTGCTGTACATTTCCAGCAAGGGGGTTAAAAGTCCCTGCATCAAGATATCTCCGGTGGGGATGCGTATGAGGCTTAATTAATGATGTACAGGACGTCCAAGTCCGCCAGCCAAAAGGATTGAAGATGAAAAGTAGCCAGAACATAGAGTTCCGAACTTTACGACAAGTAATGGTAGCTGTATACATCTTTCAAGCTTTCCATTCTAACATTATAAAGCACAGTCATTGAGATCGATGGTCACACACGTCAGTCAATGACTGAGAAGTTCTCTTCTTAACTTTGCTCGAGTAATTTGCCTACAACCTTCGCCTTGGTACATCAGCTGCTTGCAGTTGATCAAAATAGTGCCAAAAACAGTACTTGAATTCTGATAGAGCGATATCGTTGTTACTGCGTCCAGCGACACATACTATCCAGTCACGCATATATATATATATTCGAGCAAAAGGTATTCGGGACTGACGTCGTCGATCGATACCCTTTGGCGAACATGCTCCAAGTCACCTAAGCTACATCATTTTATCCCGATGGCTCCTATGCCGTTCTATTACTGGGCTGCAGCTCGTTCCCGGAATCATTTACTCCGACGGTTTGGCTGGCACCCGGAGCAGACTTGGGGCTTACAGTACATACTAGTAGCAACTTCTATTCAACCATACGATTCTTGTACGTCAAATAGGCCATTGTCGAAGAGTTTTTTTTTGTTTCTAGGCGTGTGCCCTCTTGGAAAAGAACTCTCTGCGAACGAACTAACTGATGATTTTCCAAGTCGTTGGTGCCCTCTACGCTCCTCATTTCCCCTTTTGTAAGTACATGTATTGTAAACAGAACACTTCTCCAGCTCGACAAATTTCGACGAAACAATAACGCGCAGTATCGAAACACGATATACTTTAATATTTCCGATGTTTGCGAGATATAGTATTCTAATCACTTAAAGACACTGATCTGCAGCGCTGTATAGTATTTGCTCTTCTTCCATCAAATAATGCAAGAGCCTCCCTGCTATTAGTGCTGAGTGAGATGACAACGGGATCGCCTCGCTTTCCGATGCTATAGTACAGTACAGTACAGTATCTCAAAATTCCTCCCCGCATTCACAAACTTCTCTCGGAGTCGCTTGCTTACTTGGCCAATACAAGATAAGTCAATAATAATAGGCTTCCTTACCAGTACCTACCCCTCCTTCACCAACGACTTACTTCAAAATCATCCTCTTATACAGCACTAGGATCTCTTGATATCACTAACTGCTCCCAATAGATCGATTATAGTATTTCAGACTAGACATTTTCTCTCAATAATGTGTATTGTATACCGGCGCAGGAAACATGCGGAGCTAGCTATGGCCTGCCTATATATATATAATTGGCTCTGAAAAGTCCGCGCAGCAAGCTCTTTCACAACCATATATATCATTCTGTATTTACTCTGTCGGTAGTACCTGTTTCTGTGGTACTCCGAGTTAGTCATGGTGTTGTTGATTGGCGTTCAATTGGTTCAATTGGGTAGGAGACGAGAGATTGAGGTTNNNNGCTGTGCTTTTGAGGTTATATGATTCTTGAGGTTCAGAAAGCTATGGGAGATGTGTTCTATATAAATAGGGGTTCGGCGGCGGTCCGTGGCCGAACCCGCGACCCACCATATCGATTTACCAACATACTCTTTTACCGCTTTAAAATAGTCGTAGTGATGAGAATCCTATTTTTGATATCGCTATAAGTACCGTTCATATACAGTATCCGTCGTATTAGGGAGTCTTTGTGGGCCCTTTACTGTACTGTAAATAAACGCATGAGTCCAGGTTGCAGTATGTTGTACTACGCCTCGAAGAGCCTCATTATTCCTAAGAAAAAAAGAAAAAAAGAAAAAAAAAGTCCTTTCCAGCATAGTTTATCCATCCCAACCCTATTTATTCTAGTTGATAGCATCTCATCACAAAAAACCCGATCCATTATTCTATTATCATTTCCCTCACTTCACTTCACTTCACTTCACTTCACTCCTCTTCGCTAAGCACCCCTCCCCTCCTTAACCCTCTCCTCCCTCAACCCTCAACTCTCAACTCCACCACCATCCACCCTTTCCCTCCCCCCCCACAAAAAATCCCCTCTCCCTCTCCCTCTCCACCTCTCTCCTCTCCTCTCACCGCCCTCACTCCCTTCCCCCCCCCTCTCCCCAAAAAAACCATCCAGCTCCCCAAAACACCTAATAAAAACTTTCCACGCCACATTCACATGATCTAGGCGATTTGGTAAGTACCTTCCAAGTTAAAAAAAGAAGAAGAAAAAAAAAAAAAAAAAAACATACATCTAACAAGATATCATAGGCGGAGTGGTTAACGCGGCAGACTAGAAATCTGCTTCCTTCGGGAGCGTAGGTTCAAATCCTGCAGTCGTCGGTGGTTTACAAAATTTTTTCTTATTCTTCTTATTCTTTTTATTCTTTTTATTCTTTTTATTCTTTTTATTCTTTTTATTCTTTTTATTCTTTTTATTCTTTTTATTCTTTTTATTCTTTTTATTCTTGTGATTTTTTTTGGGGAGGGAAAGGAGAAAGAAATCTTTGGGATGGGTACTATTTTTTTTTGGAATTTGCAACTTTTTTTTCTTTTGGAGCTTGCCTTCTTATAGGGAGGAAGGGGAGAAATATGGAGAAATGTTGGTTGAATCTCGGATCAAACTACTGTACATAAGCTTGCCGTGAAACGAGCTTTACAGTACAGTACCCACCTGTTCCACCCCTGGAAGTTGAAAGCTTCATACACATTTTCATTGGAAACAATCTTGAAAATACAGGAAGGGAAAGTATTGCGCTTTCAAGGGTATTTCATTCCGGGCATAAGAATATTAATATATAGAGCCAGCTGAACCATCTCAGCAACGGTATGTAAGCCATGCAACCTCATCGCATCCGTGCTTCACGCACCATCATATCGTACACTCTCGATCGTCACCAGACGAACACCTAAGAATTCTGCTTCTGAATATCATACTCGGCCCCACGCTGTTGCGTTTTCCCAATATCATGCTGCTCCTGTGCCTTCAACTGAGCATCACGATCACCAGTAATACCGGCAACAGCTCCACCAACCGCACCCGAGACACGGCTCGCAACACCAGATCCAAGATCGCTCAACTGTCCCTGAGCTTCTTGGCCCTTGCCCTCAGCATTTTGTTGTGCGCCAGCTTGTTTAAGACTCTACGCAAATACCGTTAGTTGAGCTATTAATTCTCCTTTACTTTATCGAGTTGGAGACAAACCTGGTTGCCGATAAGTCCACCAACAGCCTCCTTCGCGGAGCCGATTGTTTGGTTCCAGCTGCCTTCGGTTCGGTTCGGGTCGTCTTGTGTGACTGCTCCCGAGGAGGAGGCTGTCAGGTTACCGATTTTCGCAGTTGCTTGAGAGGCTTCGTGCTCGAGTTGTGCTTTGTCCTTCTTGTTTTCGCCAGCGGTCTGGTGTTTTCCTTGTGTTAGTAAATTCTGCTTGTAGACATCAAAGGGGAGGCGAAGCAAAGAAGGAAGCACGACGTACTTGATCAGCGGTACTACCAGTCAGTGCACCAAAGGCAGACTGAACGGCACCAGTGGCAGAGTCGACGTACGACTGAAGAGTAGAAGAGTTCTTGTCAGACATGGTTGTGATTAAGTTTGTGTTTTTGAGTTTGGATTGGGTTGTTTTAATTTTGAGTTGAAGATTTGATGAGTTGCAGTTGTTCTGGATATCGAAAAAAAAGATTAATCGCAAGAGAGCAACTCCTTTATATAATTAACCCTCTAAGAACTGTGAATCTTGGACTTAAATGATTAAACCTATGATGTCATTCTCGCGATCCCCTCATCAACCCCACCACATTCGCGCCATTCGGACTGCAGGTGACACAGGTCCCCCCTGCGGCCACAGAGCGCGCAACATAGGTTTGCGTCATTCTTGTCTTTGTTGCTCTGGCCAGAGCTTCCATAAGACGCGAGACGCGCAGACATCCATCCTGTATGATGATGCATTTGTGGCTTGCGATGGTGTACGATGTACTGTATGGGGAGGGGAATCCCATTTCCTCGTTCTGCATGTGGTAAAGCTTAATAATCTATCTCACTTGCATGCATCATGCTGTGCTGTGCTGTAACTTCGTAGATCACAAGGCTAGGAGAGGTGGGATACTGTATTGTATCAAATGTTTTAGGTTTTCTCAACCTGCTGGCCTGGCCTTGTACCACTGGAAAGTTCTACTGAAGTTTACCTACTCCCAAGACAAGGTTTATCCGACGTCCATCCTTCCAAACTCCATAATAAACAAATTATTAGACTCTTCCATCATTCTGCACTATCCAAAATAATCCCTCCCACACCAGAATCGAATCTCGTCCGCATGGGACTTTTTATCCCATTCATCGCATTCTGCTGTATCCTCCTGTATTTTTCCTCATCCCACATCCAAATCTCATGGTGTCCATCCATATCCCCCTTCATACTTGTCTCTCTCTTGATACCCTCGGCCAACTTCTCAGCCACAATATCCTCCTTCCTCTTCGAAAAGTACCTCCTTTGGAATTCTGTCCCAGCGGCTCTCTCCCTCTTCCGCATTTCTCTTTGCTCATTCTCGATTTTTGATTTTTCATGTCCTACGATAAAAATATCTCCTTTATCGATTCCTTCGGCGACACGTTGCCATGCGCGCCGCGATTCTTGTGGATGTTGTTTCTCGAGGGGGGCTATAATTAAAGGTGTTTTAGGTATAGTGCTGGTATCGAATTTCTCGATGATGTCTTGCGTAGAAGCTTTCTTAATTGCGAACTCTCCGCTCCACTGGCCATCAATCGTATACGAGGGCTCATTTTCATGGTCGTCGTGATATAGGTTCGCAACAAAGGAGTTCCGTTTCCCGCTCAGCCACCCTTTGCTTGAATACTGTATCTTTGCTGTGTATCCTGAAGAACTGCGGATGTATGTTGTGCCACTGAGTTCGGGAGCGAGCGATCCGGTCATGATTCCTTCAATGTGTATTTTGGGCATGGTGATTAGGTAGTCCTCGTCATATTTGTCGATGTGCAGGATGGAGTATCCTTTTCGTTCGATGTGGACAGTTGTGGAAAAGGAAGATTTGGGAGCGATATGACCTGTGAGCTGCAGATTGTCAGTTTGACCTTTGCGGCATTGGACACATTTTATACCCTGACTCCATGTTCGTCGTTCCAAATATTACAAGCAGTAACTGGTGGATGGTGGCTTTCTTCCGTTAGCACAATCTCCCCAGCACTTCTCTCAATAGCTCACCTAACTTGCTCCGCAACCAAATTCGTTGTTCCGGACTTATCAACCCATTTGCCCAAAAACAATTCTCCCAAAATCGGGTTCAGTGGTTTCATGCGCTTCTTCTTCCCATGTTCGTCCTTATTGTTATGTTGTTCCTTCAGCGTACTCAGAAACCATTTCAGCACCAACAAAGCGCGCTTCTCGGGATCTGGCTCATTTGCTGGAGCGACGAACAGGCTTGGATGTTCGGCCCAGTATGCTGAAAATTCGACAATCGATTGGGGGGAGAGGAGGAAAGGAGGTGCAGTGAGTGTCGCTAGGTCGCCTTTGAATGTTGCGAGGGACTGTGGAAAGCCGTTAGTTTGGTTGCTGTTGGAATTGGGTGTGGGTCAAGAATAGGGGGCCAACCTTGATAAAAGAAAAAAATGCGCTCTTCTGCTGGGAAGGAAGCTTTTCAGACATTATGGTAAGATACTTATGAACCAGCAGTGTATCGCTATATTTTAGAAAGGAAACAATTGAACAGGAGGCACAAACAGAACCAATGTGAATAAAGGGAAGGAAACATGCGGTGAAGCAATAAATACCATGAACTCTATATGCGCACATGCGATACTGTACTATACTATACCCAAATTTAGGACTCATTCTTCATGGCTGGCTGTTACCACACGAACCCATTGGCGTTGTCCAATCTCGACATCTGATACGCGGAGAGTTTCATCGTAGCGCTGAGCTTGCAGGTGCTTCAACCTTAATAACGAACAGACATGCCAGTGTTGCGGCATGTGAAAACGGGAGTGGAGCCGATCAGCAGAGGCCTACTGTATTATTCAGACTTCCTCGAGCGCATCGAACAACGAGAAATCGCATTTATCGTGGCTCAATACGAAGTAGAGGCGGAATTGGAACGTAGTAGGCTAGAAAAGTAGGGTTTGATGTTGCTAGAAGCTAGAAATTTGGTGACTGCGCCTCGGAAGTGATGCTTCGGAAGCTTTAGGGCTGTACTGCGAGACATCATGAGAACTTTAATACAGTACATTCGTATGTGTCCGTGTGACGAAGCGAATGCGACGAATACGAAATAAATTAGAAAATGGGAAGCAACCAATTCAACTTCGTACAAAGAAAGCTAAGCCGAGGAGAGAGGTGGAATAAATGTCTCCGTGAAAATATATTGAATTAAAGTAGTCCTGCTGAATAACAGTCTGGGGTATCTTATAAGAGCCTAAAATGATAATAATCCACCACCCGCCAAGGAACAACAATCAATAATATTACAGCCAACCTTCAGGTCCATGAGCAAGGTTAGTCCTCTTCCGTAATCATAAAGTGTTCCGTATCACTAGAACATCAATCCTCCATTGGCATCCTCACTCCTCCGCCTCTCACAACTTCTCGTCCTCGAGCCCCTCAGCTCCTTCTCCGCGTCCATCAATCTGGTCTGGATCCATGAACGATATTTGTGATCATTCCTCACGCTCTCGCAGTTCAAGAGCTCGGTCAACGTGCTCTTGATCTGCAAGTTCACATCCTTCAACTTGTTCTCATCTTCCTGAATTTCGTCAAGAATTGACTCGTCGAAGACTGTGGGAAGAGATGACCTTCTTGTCCGTAATGGAGGGCGCTGTTGTGATCTAGGCATGCTTCCACTGCGGCGGTGGCGAGGTGGAGAGTTTGTAGGGTCTGACAGATAGGTCTCATTGTTTGATCCGGGTGAGGATGATATCGAAGAGAATCTGGATCGAGAGAATGAGCTTGTTGGTGAAGGAGAGATTGGCTCGACAGTGGTGGTGATGTGGCTGATATGCTTCTGAAGAGCATCGTGCTGAGAGTGAAGGAGGAGGTATTTCTGAAGAGCGAAAGCTCTCTCTGGAGATCTCTGAGATGTGTTCATCTTGAGGAGTGTGTATTATTGTTGATGATTAGGGAATTTGTTTCGGTGCTGGTTTCAGTGGTAGGTGGTTCGTCTTTAACAATGGTACTGTACTATCGAATTCATGGGAGTGTGGGAAGGAAGGGGTGGTTGTGTGAGGTGGGCACTCTTTTTGAAAGAAGGTAGGTACGTGTGATATGGAGCTCAAGATTCTTTGATGAGGTAGGAAGAGAGGTCGAAGTATATAGACACTCACATACTCTACCAGTAACCATGACATCAACCTGATTAACATTGCCATGCCATGCCATGCCTGCTTTATCCCACCGCGTATTTCTAGTAATAGAACCAGCGACTAACAAAGAAGAGAGGGGAAGCAAATACCCGATACATGTACGCAGGTCTGGCTTGATGGTTGCATCCATCCCGATTATTGGTTGATTCAGTAAGTCCAGAAGAAAATCTAGAGGGTCCTCATTGGAGAAAGAGTAGAAAGAAAGCTTGGAAGTTGTGGAAGTTTGGATATTTGAAGAATGAGGCCCTGAGGCATGGAGGGGGTCCCACACAAAGATGCACAGTGGTCCAATGGGCCGGGGTTCGATAGGTGTGGCGGTGTGCCAAGAACTTACCTAATTTGGGTCGAAGGGTGTGGCGCGTCATACGCGTAACGTAGCGAGCTACTAAGAAAACAAACAAAAAACCTGGAAATCCTACTGCATTTATCATAGCTAAAATATTTCCACGAATGAGACTGAACTTCAGGACACCTTTGATGGAACTGGTCAATATCTTGGAATGTTTTAGACCTACAGTACCAGACTGAGGTGGATAATCAACTGCCCGCTAAATGTCGATCCTAGGATGATCCTGATCCGGATTCCGAGCTGTCAGGCACCACAACTTCTGCTCCACGAATGAGCAGGGTATGAAAGGTCGATCGAGATTAAAGAATTCAATTACGGTTTCATGTGGCGTCGAATTCGGTCAAATGACGAAGGGTACTTGAATGACGATGAATTGTTTGTTTATTACGACTTGAGATCCATTTATGCAGAACATTTCGTGGAGTGTATTATGATTTGATCCAGCTTGCTTGCATGGCTTCACATCGAGTGGAGTCCGGCCGGGTGAACGATAACTGCTATCAGGTATCTTTGGATAAGAATACACGTGCTTTCATATCCATTATAGGCACAATCATGCGTCAATGTGCTTGGCATGACCTTGTTGAGAAGATTCAACGTCAACAACTTACGAGGAACTACGAACCATTTGTAAATATTTCCCACATTTGGAAGTATTTGCAGATGCTATAATGCACGTTTCCCTACAAATGGCTTGATTCATGATCGAAATATTCTACCTACCTGCACGTCTGCCTTACGTTTTAGAGGAACTGGTAGATATGAGTTGTGAGTCTTGTGACTCTCAAGCTTCGACAAGTCTATCAAGACAATCACAACAGCGAACCGGGGGCGGCAAAGATACATTTCCAATGCAACAGATGTGCATCATCTACTGTATCTCGATGAAGGACTGATCAACCTTCTGAATCTTGAGGGATGAGCAATGATTCGAGTAGGTAAGTGCTTGTCACTCACCATCTACTTACTTCAGTTCTCGTGTCTCAAAACCCACATGAGATCGCTATTTCTCAGCTTCAGCGCATGTTCCACATCCCTTGGTGTTAATCCACCCCGGCGGCTTTCTACTTCGCTCTCGTTCACTTCACGAACTTGCACCGTACGTATACAATACTTTGAAGAGAGAAAAGAGCCATGACTTTCAGCATCATGGTAAGCAGGAATGCTTTTGAATGTCTTCTTCGGCTTTTCAATCACTACTGCTTTGTACGTACACTCACAAATACAACACACCCCCCGCAAGCCCTAACCCCGGCCCTCAGTGGGGATATATATGCCGCACTCTTCTCAAAATTTTCCCAGTACCACTTTCTGCACACACACTACCACTATCCTAATCTCTATCAAAATCAACATCAGAACTAGAAGAATGATAAAGCTACTTGGTGACTCAGGTATTTTCATTATCAAAAGCATACTCCGTCTCGGAAGAGAAGTTCCTTGGTTGCCCTCAACTCGGGAGCATGATTTACGGTCGGTGTCCACTGAGACGTATAGGAGGAGGTAGTGGCCGGGACGGATACGGACGATGCGGCAGAATGCCCTTTGACATACTAGGAGAGGACCTTGACATGGGCATGATGGGTCTACCAGCGTGTAGATTACATGGTCCTATCTTGAATCCCTTCGCTGGATATCTATCACCTCAACCTTTTGGGGGTATGGGGAATAGGTTGTCCGTAGGAGGTGATGTTAATCTGTACATAAATTTCGGAGGTGTGCCAGCTGGGGTAGATCCGATGCAGCAAGGGCAGAACCCGTTAGCCAGAGGTAGAACAGCTGGATTCGGGATGTCTGGAGCAGATATGATGCCGCAAGGGTTTGACAACTTTGATGACTATTCCATGGCCGGGGGAGGTCCCGGAGGGATGGGACAGCAAGGGCTTAGCGAATTTGGCGGAAATCCAATGGGTGGAGGGATGGGGATGAGTGGTGGAGGGCTGAATCCAGGACCAACTCAATTCGGAGGAAATCACATGTCCGGCCAAAACATGTTTCCAATGAACGGGCAAGGCATGCCTGGACAACAAAGATGGAATGGCGCACAAGCTGGTCCGTACTCTTATGGTTGGTGAAAAGACATCTGCAAAGGGACGATACAATGCAATTGGATCCATTTGGGCAACAGATATTTTACCCAAACACCCAGTCAAGGGCTAACGGCAACGATCTAAGGGCGGGGAGGAGTTTCATCGGGTAGACCAAGCACATGGCTATTTCGTGTTCAGAAGTGGTAGGGTAGGTGATAGGAATAATAAAATAATGCATGTGCTTGTTGATAACCTGACTTTGGTGATGATATGAGGGCGATAAAGGCTGGTTTTGAATCACAGGTTTTTTCGGAGACCCGGAGTGAATACAACCAGGAACTCTAACATCAGGGATGCATACTTTGATACCTTGACCCCAAGACAGAGTTTCCCAGCAACACCACTGCATTTGGAGACTTGCTTCTGTACTTTGCTACTTTATTTGCATAGACTGTCACTATTTGCGATACTCCTGGTAGATAAGTGACTTCTGTTTGTCATTCAAAGACCTCGCAATAAATGAAGTCAGCTAGGACAGACCTGCTTCACTTTATCGTATCAAACTATCTTCAAAAGTGCCAAGTGGCATGGAACATAACATAGAACTTCAAGATCACATTTTTCTGATAATAGATTTTCTTAGTGGTACATATGACGGTGTGAATCTGATAACCGAATAATAGGTGTCGAATGAATGCGCGGGCATGCATGAGGCCTGGAGTGGATGTGTACACATCCACAACATTCGCGCATCATGAAATGTACATTCACAGGGTCACACAGCAGAAACCTCAGAGCTACCCACATCCTCAACACACTTTGAATTTTACCTCCTATATTCTCTGTAGAAAGTACTCAACTGGACAGACACTGCCTACAGACGATCACTTTATATCCACTCTCCTGCCTTTACATCACTTTATAAATTCCAACTACATCATCCTACAAATACTGCAGAAGTATAATTCCAACCACAAAGCTCAGATCCCTTTACGGATAGAAACTCTGAAGCTACTATGCCAATTTGCAACTGGCTATTCGGACCACAAGGCGGAGGAGCGTATGGCAGGCGGAGAAGTGGCGGATACTCTAGCGGTCGCTCACTTGGCAGAGGCTTCGGAAGTGGTTATGGTCATCGTTGGGAAGCACCACCTCGATACGATGAGGTGTATCGAACAGGATATAACACGGGCTATGGTGATGGCTACGATGGTTATTATAAGAATATGTATGGAGGAGCAATGGGTGGTGGATGGCCCTTTGGCTACCGCACGGGCTACGGCGATGGCTTCGATCAGGGGTGGACATATAGGGATAGAATAGGACGGTTTGAGCAACAGGGATATAATGGGGGCGGCTATTATCCCATGGCGCAAAACTGGGGAGGAATGCCCCAATTTAGGCAATTTCGCCAAGCACCTGCTCATGGTCAACCAGGTCATATTTGTGCTCCTTGCCCTTTTAGAGGGCGTGGTAGAGCTGCTCCCTGGATTAGCCCATTCAATAAGCCCGAAAGTAAATGAGCCTCTCTCTTGTTTCTATCTGGTATAACAACTGCGGATGTTGAGAATGAGAACGGGAATGGGGGAAAGGGGAAAGGGGGGGGGGGGGGGGGGGGGGGGGG